>CAUYON010051335.1:0-86456 GCA_963573935.1 Arctocebus calabarensis | reverse complement strand
CCCTGGGTAGAGTGCCGTGGCGTCACACTGCTCACAGCAACCTCCAGCTCTTGGGCTTAAGCGATTCTCTTGCCTCAGCCTCCCTAGTAGCTGGGACTACAGGCGCCTGCCACAGCGCCCGGCTATTTTTTTTTTTTTTTTTTTTTTTGCAGTTCGGCCGAGGCCGGGCTTGAACCCGCCACCTTCGGTATATGGGGCCGGCGCCCTACTCGTTGAGCCACAGGAGCCGCCCAGGAGCTCCTAGTCTTATTGTGAAGCCACAATATCGATTCTGGGGTATTCCCAGCTTGATGAAGAGACTGAGTTCCCACACTTAAGAAGTTCAAATAAACTTCTTCCCACTGGATTGTAAGGTGTATTTGGTAAACAGACATACCCATTAAAAGCCAATTACTACTTGCCAGCACGAATCTACTCCAAGGGCAGAGGGGGGTGACACAGACAGCAAACACCACAGGGATTCAAGGAGCATTCTCTAGGCGTGGCAGTCACGGAGGGCTTCCTGGACTAGGTCTGTATTGGGAGGATGGGGCAGTTAGACAGTAGGGACTAATATGCGGGCATTGTCCCAGGCCACAAGCTGATATGAAAGCCTGGAAATGGCCCTGGAGGGCAGGATATATTTGAGCCAATGTGGGGGGACCTGGAATCTCAGCCTCGCAAGTGTCACCTCTGTGGTTCAAAGGACACTGCTGGGGTCAGCTGCCTGGGCTTAGCTGTCTGTCACTCTACCATTGAGTTACTCAGCCCCTTGGAGCCTCAGTTTCCTTACCTGTACAATGGGGCTAATACTTACCTCCTCGGGTTAAGAGGAGGTGATGTGAGTTGCTGTAGGAAAGGCACATTACGGTCAAAACACACCAGCAGCTATTTTTTTTAATGTGTATTCTCTGGCGGCCTCCACGTCCAGCCCTGCTGGAGGAGCCTACTTGTGATCACAGAGCCCAGTCTTCAGGCCTCAGAGAGCCCCAGATTTAAGCCCTTTCTCATAGCTGAGCCCAGAGGCAGGGAGCTAGATGGCGGAGGGAGGTAACGTCCAGAAGTCCCGAAGCCATTTCCCATCTCCACTTTCTCTGATGACCTTGCACCCACCTGCAGCCCCTCTGCCTCCCAGCACTCCAACACTGAAGTGGGGGAGGGAGGAGGAGAAGCAGGGTCCCAACAGGCTTGGCTTCTCAGGCATAGGGTCCCTTCACAGTCATTTGTGGGGCATGGGTAGGTGGTCAGACTGCCTCTTTCCCACCATTCGGGGCAGCTTCATCTGACCACCAGGTCCCCAGCTGCTGCTGTTTCCCCTCCACTGATTTTGAGGCCTCTCCTGCCCCAGATTCCTGAGGCTCTGTCTCCCTCCGTGGCCCCTTAGTTTCTGCCAGCGCTTGTGTCCAGTAGAGTCCTTACCTGAGACCACCCTGCCCTCTCCTCTCCGTAGGTACCATTTGCATCTAGGATGGATCCCCTGGGGGAAGGATGGGGTGTGAGGGTCTGTGAGCATAGCTGGGTTTGTGCAAAGCCTCTTCTGTAGGAGAGTAGGGAAGGGATTTCAAAGAGGAGTTCATTCATTCAATCATTTGTTCATTCCTTCATTCCTGTGTTTATTCCTTGCCTTTGTGTTTTGTGCCAGGCAAATGTGCTGGCCTCTGGGCGATCCAGAGGTAAAATAAGTCCTCAGTGGGATGGAAATGCCAATAACAATAGCAGTAACGATAGTACCTAACGTTTATTGGGCACTCACTGTGTACCAGGCACGGTTCTAAACACTTGTCTTGCAGTAATTAGTTTAATCCCTGTGTATGACAAGTCATGAGGTTGGTACTGTTATTTTTCTCATTTTGCAGATGAGGAAATTAAGACCCAGATGAATTAAGGACATGTTCTAAGTTAGTATGGGGCTGGGATCACTGCATCAAGGGTACCACTGTGTATGTGTCACAGTTCCTGTCCTTGGAGCCACACCCGCATCCTTGAGAATAGGCAGAATGGCAAAGATTATTCCCAGTGGATGGGTGAGGAAATGGAGATTCCAAGAGGTCAAGTGACATGCTCAAGGTCACACAGTAGGTCAAGGACCGAGCTGGGAGTGCCAGCTCCCTACCTGCTAGGCTTCTATTCTAAAGGAGAGGTGAGGATGGGTCTGGGAGTGGTGGCCAGCAGGTTGGTCATTTTGAGGTCCCTTGCAGGCCCAGGAGTCTCCACGCACAGTTCTCCTGTCTTGCCCTCTTCCTTTCTGACTCCCAGTACTATCCCCATGTAGAAATAATCAGAATAAGGTCCCAGGAGTCAAATGCTGGAGGGAGGCAGACCCAGAGCTCAAACCCAGGTGGATATGACCTCTCAGCCTCTGTTTGTCCCCCCCCCCATCATATCAGCTTTTGGTGGCTGCAGTCACTTGGACAGGTCAAGCAGGAGGCCCTCCAGAGCAGGCGTGGACCTCTGCTCTGGGCCCAGCACCACTGTCACTCTCCCTGCTTATTAAATGACTCAGCAAATGACTGAGATAACCCAAGGAAAAAGGGGAGTGGAAACTGGTGCATCATTTCACAATGGTCTTAAAGCCACAGGAAGAGTGTAAAGGGAGACTCTTGGTGGGCTAGTTCCTAACTCTACAGTGCTGGTGTAAAGGGTCCACCTTCTCTTCCGTGCTGACCCACAGCTGCTGTACCTTCTGAATTTCCATGTAACACCAACATGTTAAAGAGACTTCCCTGGAAGTTCCCTCGAAACATTTTTCTCTTCCAGTTTTTTACTTAAGGCAAGCAAACCCTATTTTTGAACTCTCTGTAGCCAGGAAGTCTTCCCTGACTAAGTGCTCTTGACTCAGCTGGCTCCAGCCCCCAACACCCTCTCTCCTCTCTCCTACGTGTGACTTATGCATGATTCACAGCTCAGTGCAGAAGCAAGAGCCCTGGATCCATCATGGGAAAACATGGCTCTGAATTTTGGCTGTGCAACTACACAGTACCACTTCTAGCAGTACTACTTCCTCCTTCCTGAATGCGCCACTTCCCAGCAGGAATGTATAAGCAGTGCCCTCTAGCGTCTAAGAGCAGTACCATGATGTGTGCACAAAGCCATGATCAGACAACGTCACACATGGGTGTGGCACAAACTACCTAGGGTTCAGAATGTTTAAAAAATGGGGTTAGATGGGACTTCTGGACAAGGAAAAGTCTTGTCAAGTTTTGTGAACAAGGTGAGAGTTCCGACGCCAGCTATCCTAAAGACACTCACTCCCTTTCCTTCCTTTACTCCTTGAGTTGGGAGAGTGAAATTGTGCCCATCGACTTGTCTCAGTCACCAAGAGACAGCAGAGGATCCAGTCCCACAGAACCTACTTAGAGCCTCTCATTGCTGGGGCCTTCCAACCCAGGGGGCTGCTCAGAGAAGCACAGGGACAAGGACACTGGCCAACAAGGCTGAGGCCTGTGTTCTGTCTGGCTCTAGACCCGCACACGGGGTCTGGCAGACATCAGCATGAAGGGGCCTCCCCCTTTGCCAACTGCTGGGCCTCGTGGAGGAGAGGAGCCAGGTCATCCCCAGCCAGAAATCCCTTTTGAGAAGAAGCAAGAAGCACTCTCTTCCAGATCAATGCTCACCTGCCTTCGTCTTCTTCCTGGTGAAGAACTGGGGGTGGGAGACCAGCTTGAAATTAGCAGAGCTCCTGGCACTGCCACTTTCTAGTGAGTGGTCCTGGGTGAGTCCCCGAGACTCAGAGCTTTGTTCACCTTTTCTGGGGCCACTACTCAGCCTTGTAGCCTTAGGCAAGAGTTGGACATAATGGATTCCCCAGATGCCCTGCAACATAAAGATGTCCCAGCTCCTCCTGGGCCAGCCTGAGAAGGGGAGAGAGGATGGGGCTGCGGGGCTGCCTTGGCAGCAGAGCTTGAGAGTCGATGGAGGTCCCATCAGTCCAGGATGGGTCCAAGTGGGCACATGCAGCCCCTCCTCCCTGCTCTGGAGCCCCCCACTCACCCTCTTCTCCATTGGCCCTGCAACGCGACAGGACACCTGGCTGAGGACCCTGCTCACCTGGACAGGGTATGTGTTGAGCAGAGTGGGCTGGTCAGCTTGGATGTCCATCTAGGACCCAGCCTTCCCTCCACCCCTCTCCTCTGTGCCCTCAGAGCAGGGTTCTGTCCAATTTCACCTTTGAACTCATAGGCACTGGAGACAGAGGTGGATGCCCAGGATACATGTGAGATGAATGGAGCTGAGACAGTTTTGCTCTGCCCTGCCAATGAGAAAGCAGAAGTGAGCACCCCAAACCCAGATGGAGAAGGATGCCACCAGGAAGACAGCCCTCCCCAGCACGGTTCTAATTGGGATATTAGCTCGTTTCATCCTCCATTCATTCATGCCACAAGTATCTGGGCACCCACTTTGTGCCAAGCCATGGACATTCAGCAATGAACAAGAAGAGAGGAGAACACGGCCTTATGGAACATGCGGTGGGGGCGTGGGGTGTTGGGGACAGATGACGAAACAGAAGACTGCATGTGTCTGACTGTCATATGTGCTATGGAAGAGCCCAGGGGTTCCCCATTACTATTTGTATTTTACACATTTGGGGCCCACAAAATCCAGGGAAACTGAGCCTGGAGCCTGCGCCCTGTCCTTAGCCTGGCCAGCTGCAAGGACCTCCCAGGCCAGGAAGTGTGTGGGGAGGGCGCTCCTGGCAGAGGAGCGCTGTTTTGGGGGGAGGAAGACAGCGATCGGGGTTCAGGAAGATATAGGGAGGACAGAGGCCAGGGAGCTGGGGTGTGGGAGGAGCTCTGAGCTCAGGGAGTTGGACGATCCTGAATCTCCCAGCCTTGGTGCTTACGTGTGAGGCATGAAGGGAGAGAAGAAGAGAATTAAGGAGGCTGCCGGCTGGGGGGTGGTGTCCAGCACTGAGATGGGCACCCAAAAGGACCATGAGCAGAAGAGATGGACGGGAGTGGGACTCTCCATGCTCTCATTGGCCCCAAGGGAGATTTCACTTGGAGTCGGTGTGATGCCCTGCCCTTGCTCGGGGTCTGGCTCCCGCAGCCATGACCAAGGCCCACGCACAGCACTCCAGTTACAGCCGAGCAGTTCTCTGGGAGGGGCAGGGAGGGCACCTGCCATGGCCCGGGCTCGCGGGGCCCCCAGCTGAGCTGTAAATGACTTTTCCATTTTCCGAGACCTGCGCCCAGGCCTGTTTGGTATTCAGGGACGCCCAGCCCACACTTGCCGGCTCTCAGCTCTGCCTGAATTACTTGATTAAAACGCATATCAACTATTATGTGATTCGTTTCTCTGCCACTGCTCCACGCCGGGGCCTATGTTAAACTGTAATAAAGTCTGGATGGGAGGCAGGTGGTGGGACGGGGAAGCGCAGGAGCAGGGGCGGGAGGTGTCTATGGGTTGGGGGAAGGCGGAGAGGACCCCAAACCTCAGGCCCACTGCTGGCGTCCAGTATTAGAGGCTGACACAGGGTTTGGAAATGGGGCAACTCTCTCCTGCCTTCTGTGAGATGTGTAGGGCCAGAAATTGTGACCCCCTTATTTCAAGGCTTTTCCTCTGGCAAAAGAGGGAGGAGGAAAGGAGGGAGGAGGCTACACTGGTTTTCAGGATCAGAAATGGAATTTTCTATCACCTGGGAGCTTGCTGTGGCCAAATTCATTCTCACTTAGCTGGGAGTCCCGAGTCCTGGCTTTTCTTCCCAGACTCACCACCCTAGGACGCTATTGAATATCTGTAAAAAGGAGATAATACTGCCTGCTTGATCCTCCAATGAGATTGGGAGAGACTATGTTGGGACAGTGAAAGGGCTTATAAACTGTAGAGTGCCATGCAGAAGTGCAGGGAAGACTATTGTGGTATATCAGAGCTCACAAGGAGCTTTTCAGTGGTTGTGCCTGGCTCTATTCATTCAAGTCTTTACTGGGTACCCGTTGTGTCCCCAGCACAGGCCTGGTATCCAGTGTAACCCACAGACCCATAAACAGGCAAGTTCAGTGTCTCCTGATGAGTTTTGAGAGCCTCAAGGAGGGGCATTGGAATGGCCTGGATGGGCCCAGAAAGCCTGCTAGGGGATTCATCCCTGGAGGGGGAGGCAGCTTAGCCCAGCTTTCTCACTTACAGAAGCCTTGTGCAGCTGGATGGGGAACCGAGTGGGGTGGCAGGGTGAGTTGGGATACATGGGCAAAGCGGATGGTGGTGGAGCCTTGCTGATGCAGCCAGGGCTCCCTTGTGTACCCTGCAGTCCGCAATGGCTTCCAAGGCTCAGGAGCTGTGAAAGGAAGCTGTGTAGGGGAGACACTGAGAGCTGCCCCCAGCACCCTTCCTTCTACACCTCTCTCCTGGCTTGGGCTGGACCCTGTCCTGAGCAAAGATTGCTCCTGCCCACCCCAAAGCTTTGACGTGTCAAATGGCTCCCAGCATCCCTCCTGCCACTGTTCCTCCTGTCTTTGGGCTGCTGTGAGGCTTCTGTGAGTCACGCAGCTGAGTTGGTGTTTTATGCCTGTCCTGTGCCCCAGTTCATCTGGAAGCAGTGTTTCCTCCATCAGACAGGGGTAATACCTCCTCCATCAGATTGGGAGCCTCCTAAATGAATTGGGTGCCCCAGTTCATCTGGAAGCAGTGCTTCCTCCATCAGGCAGGGGTAATACCTCCTCCATCAGATTGGGAGCCTCCTAAATGAATTGTGTGCCCCAGTTCATCTGGAAGCAGTGTTTCCTCCTTCAGACAGGGGTAGTACCTCCTCCATCAGATTGGGAGCCTCCTAAAGCGGAGGCTGTTTCTCCCTCTGCTAAGGGCACTAAGGGAGGGGTTGTGATTGGGAGGGTGCTAAGAGAGAGGTTGTGGTCCCCCCTGGCTCTATATGGGCCTCCTCACATCACTAAGCAAAGACAGGATTCAGGAGCCCTCCCTGTATCCCTGTCTCTCCGGGCTGTCTCCAAATCAGCACCTGGCTCCATCCCACCTCCTGGAACCAGTCTATCCCACAGACGCTCAAAAGCGGGAAGGCAGGGGCCACCGCTGGCCAGGGAGCTGCCCGCCCCCCACTGCCCACCCTGAGTCTGGCTCCATTTAACGAATGCCTTCCCATGTCCACTCTCCCCTCATCACCTCTCCTTGTGCTGGGCAGCTTCTGGTGCATGAGGACTCAGCCCCAGCCAGCAGGGCCTCTGTGTGGCAAATTCCACCTAATCCTGTTGATTTGTTTAACTCTGAGGCTAAAGGGTTCCCCGGGTTTGAGAGGGAACCCGAAGCAGCTATAGGGCACAGGAAACTGAGGCAAGGGTGACATGGTAGCATTAGGCTGTTCTCATTGTCTCATTTCCCTGTGTCCCCACCACCTTGCCTGTCATCCTCACTATCATCATCATTGACGACAATAATAATAATAACCCTTCATCTGCTCTTTAAGTTCCAAGTTACTCCCATAGTCTATTTTATTCCCTTCTCAAAGCCATCCAGTGAGACGGTCAGGGATGTATTACTGTCCTGGTTTTTACAACTGAGAAAACCTAGGTTCAGAGAGTGGGGATTGACTTAGTCAAGGACACACAGCAAAGGAAAGACAGAACCCAGAATCCAGGTCCCCCAGGCCAGAATTCTTGATTTGACCAGCACTTTCCCAGGGACCCCTCAAAATCCCCCGAATCTGTCCTTTCTTCTCCATCCTTCTCCAGAAATGGAGCATGGGCTTACTGGCTAGGTGACCTCTTGCCGAGAGACCAAACCTCTGTGAGGCTCATGTTCCTATTTGTAAAAGAGTCAACAGTCCCTGCTTCATAGATTTATCGGAGGTCGGCACGGAGAAGACCTCTGGAATTGGGGTCTCTTCCCTTGTGCCAGGCCAAGGGGATTGAGGGAAGCTCATTCTCAGGGGGCTGAAATCACAAGCAGATTGCAATCCTGTTCTCTCGAGATCTATCTGGACCTTGTGGCAGACAACAGAGCCTTGCTCTCCTGACCCAGCATCCACAGGGTTGTTATGGCAACGCCCAGCATCTGAGAGGGTCATTGCAGATCCCTTTAGACAACAGAAACCTGTGGGCTTGGCTTTACCTTCCCCCGACTGGGCTTTGGTCTGGCCATCTCTCTAGATCCATGCAGCTCCCCAAATCCCTGCTGAATAGGGGTGGGATGACAAGGAAGAATCTGCCCCAGAACTCCGTGGTGAGCCTAGAAGGCTCCAGGTGATATGGAAGACAGAGGGATCAGATGGGGCTGGAGAGGGCCCTGAAGCTGGGGACTTGGTAGAAGCTCCTAGAATTTTTTTTTTTTTTTGAGACAGAGTCTCACTCAGTTGCCCTTAGTAGAGTGCTGTGACATCATAGCTCACAGCAACCTCAAACTCTTGGGCTCAGGTGATCCTCTTGCCTCAGCCTCCCAAGGTGCTAGGACTACAGGTGCCTGCTACAATACCTGGCTAGTTTTTCCATTTGTAGATACAAGGTCCCACTTTGCTCAGGCTGGTCTTGAACTCCTGAGCTCAAGCAAGCTACCTGCCTCGGCCTCCCAGAGTGTTAGGATTACAGGCATGAGCCCTAGAACCTCCTAGAATTTTATCTCTCAGCTGATGTAAAGCAAATAAATGTTGGTCATTTGCAGTATTCACAATTTTGGTCACAACCTTATAACCTCTCCTATTATTTCCTAAATATAATCTTTGTTTATATACAAGCATCTTAAAAACTCAGTCCAAGGAAACTAATGCTCTTATGAATGGAAAATAAATATCACTTCCTATAAATAGATGGGAGCCATGAAAACAACATAATAATAATCCATACTGTTTAATTTTACCTAGATATTGTTAAGCATGAGAGGCCCCAAGCTTGAAGCTGCCCTCTTGTGTAAGGATGGTCTCAGACCATGCTGTTCTAGGTGGTAGCCACTAGCCTTATGTGGCTATATAAACTTGAACTCAAATTGAACACAGTTTAAAACGATGTTCTTTAGCTGCAGTAGCACGACTCTACTAAAAATAGACTAAAACTAGCTGGGCATTGTGGTAGGCGCCTGTAGTCCCAGCTACTTGGGAGGCTGAGGCAAGAGGATCGCCTGAGCCCTGGAGTTTGAAGTTGCTGTGAGCTACAGTGACACCACAGCACTCTACCCAAGGTGACAGAGCGAGACTCTGTCTCAAAATAAAACCAAAACCAAAAGCGAAAACCCAACAAACTAAAATTCAGACCGGTGTGAAGAAGAAAACAGAAATCCTGTCGCCTTAGGGGTCTCCATTTGTTATGTTTGGGATGTTAGATTCCACAAAGCGTCATGTGTGTTTTTTCCAAAAGTGGGATTCATCTTTGTCCACTGGTTTATATCTTGCCTTTTTCTTAAAATCAAGTTTTTTTGAGATATGGTTATTAACATACAGTAAAATTCTCCCCTTTTTTAAGTCAGAATATAGTTCTATGAATTTTTTTTTTTTTTGGAGACAGAGTCTCAAACTATTGACCTCGGTAGAATGCCATAGCATCACAGCTCACAGCAACCTCCAACTCTTGGACTTAAGGGATTCTGTTGCCTCAGCCTCCCGAGTAGCTGGAACTATAGTCGCCGGCCACAATGCCCGGCTATTTTTCTGTTGCAGTTGTTGTTGTTGTTGCTTTTAGCTGCCCGGGGCCAGATTCAAACTCTCTAGCTTCGGCGTATGTGGCTGGCGCCCTACCCACTGAGCTACGGGTGCTACCAATTGTATGAATTTTGACGAATGTATTTTACTGTGAAAACTCTCTGAGTCTTATGTCATGGGTGTCCTGCCGTGTCAGTGGAAATAACCAAAATGCCCAACTCTAGGGGAACTGGTTGTATTTTCTTTTTTTTAGAGGGATTCGTCGTGCCAGGATGGATTTAGCCCGTCTCCCAGGGTAAGGCATGGAGGTTGCGCCCATCCTTCACTCTGACAAACACCCCTGGTGAACATCCTTCTTCTTCCCTGTGCTTAGGAGAGAGCAGATCCTCAGGGCACCGGTCACACACTGCCTTTGTCCCCTACGGGGCCCCAGCACCCTCCACCTCACTGAGCTCCCGCCCTCTCCTCCGACTGCAGGAAACAGGCTGGACGAGGGCTCAGATGTGGAGTCGGAACCTGACCTCCCGCTGAAGCGGAAACAGCGGCGCAGCAGGACCACGTTCACGGCTGAGCAGCTGGAGGAGCTGGAGAAGGCCTTCGAGAGGACTCACTACCCAGACATCTACACCCGCGAGGAGCTGGCACAGAGGACCAAGCTGACCGAGGCGCGCGTCCAGGTGAGGGGCGCCGGGGCTGTTCCCGCCGCAGGTGTATTCCAGACACTGGATTGAGAACCCCAGCGTGGCCAGGGGCAGGGAGTTTAACTGCCCCCACTGGTGGGAGGGTTCCAACAGGTGTTCTGGGGACCATGAGGACAAGTAGTGCCACCAACAGGTGATGCAGAGTCAGTGGGCAGCAATTGTCAGTTGACTGAGCAGTGGACAGCTCAAGGGGAGAGGAGGATGGAGGGAGAGTTAGAGAGGGAGAGAAGAAGAGGGAAAGGGAGAGAGGGCAGAAAAGGAAGAAAGAACAAGGGAGGAAGAGGAGGAGGAAGGAAGGACGCAATGAAAGAAGGGAGAGAAAAAGCCAAAAGAGAAGAGTCAGGAAATATAAAAATCTCCAAATCCGGCTCCGCTCCCATAGCACAGTAGTTACAGTGCCAGCCACATACACCGAGGCTGATGGGTTTGAACCTGGCCCAGGCCAGCTAAAACAACAATGACAACTGCCACAAAAAATAGCCGGGCATTGCAGTAGACACCTGTAGTCCCGGCTACTTGAGAGGTTGAGGCAAGAGAATAATTTAAGCCCAGGAGTTGGAGGTTGCTGTGAACTGTGACGCCACGGCACTCTACTGAGGGTGACATAGTGAGACTCGGTCTCAATAAATAAAAATAAATAAAATCTCCACATCTCTGAAGAGGGGAGGAAGTAACAAGAACAAGCCTAGCTCCCTCAGATGGTAATGAACGTGCTATTGTGGGAAGCCTACAATACACGTGGTCGGCACACTCCTAGTAAGTTGGAGCCTCAGGGCAGGGTGGGCAGGCCCAGAGACCTTGAGCATCTCCCCCATGACCTTGTGAGTGCAAAGGAGAACGGTGAGCAAGGGCCTGCTGGGGGCCTGAGGACTGTGCCCACCATGCCGTGGGGGGCGGGGGACTTGCCTCCCCGCCCCAGGCTGAGCTCTCAGATTCCACCAGGCCTACAGGTGTTCCCCAAGTGCAGGACGGTCTGTGGGCCCCGCTGCAGAGGGCTGAGACGGAACAGGGGAGAGGAGGAGGCAGGGCAGGTCGTGATGAACGGCTCTTGGGGGAACCACTCCTGGTTGTCTTCTCCATGGCTGAGAGAGGCGGGTCTGCAGAGCAGCCACCCAGACTGATCCGGGGGCACCCACTGCCAGCTCTCATCAGGCACCCACCTGCTGAAGTACTCAGGCTTCTCACATGTGACCCGGTGGAAGCTCAGACCCCCTACACATCAAGTTGGCAACTGCCACCCCCCAATCCCAAGCCACAGGTGCCAAAACTGAAGCTCGTAGAAGAGATATGCCCAAGGACACTAGCTGGATAGTGGCTGAGCTGGGCCAGTGGCCACCAAGGCCCATGTCCTCTCCCTCCAGGGGAAAAAAGAAGTTGATTCAGAACCTGGGATTTGAAAGCAAGAGGGACTATCCTAGAAGCAAACTGGCATTTCCACCCTCCGGGAACCAGGGGACACCCCTCCCCGGGGTGGGAGATCCTCGGTTGCCATTGAGGGACACCCCAAGGGGCAGGCGGCAGCCAGCTCTTCTGACTGCCTCCCCTCCTCTCCGAGGTGACATCCGAGCTCACCCCAGCCCTGGGGTTCCCCCACCCCCTCCTCCTGCAGCTGTTCTCCACACATTCCTGGCCGCTTTCTCATCCCCACGTCTGGCGGCCCCTGAACCCTGACCACTCCTTGTAAAATTTCCTGGCTGTCAGGGCAGTGCTTTTATTGGCCCAAGGGACCCAGAAACAGGTGTCACTCAAGGTCCAAGGAAGGAGGAGGTCTGGGAATGGAGAAGGGGCCAGAGTCCCTGCCGGCAGCCCCATGGTGAGGCCCAGGTCGGCCTGTGTGTGGACTCCCCTGCCGTGCCCCATGCTTCCCCAGGACAGGGATGGGGTCTCTCTCCTCAGACTAGGAGCTCCCCAGGGAAGCTCCCCACTGCTCCTTAGCCTGAAAGCTTTCTCAATCGGAAAGAGAACAAAAGATATTGAGTTTTTAAAGAATAAACAAAGGCTTGAGGAGTCCTCAAGGGACAAGTGGGAAGTGTCTAGAGTCCAATATAAAGGTCTTCAGAAGACAGCTCCAGTCTGAGAGCCTCTGGTCAGCTGTATTACCTTCAATAGGTTACTCTCCTTTCCAAAGACCTAGTTTCCCATGTATAAAAGGAATTCAAGGATCCATGTATAAAAGGAATTTAAGGACCCTTAAAGTAGAAGCGTCCTTACTTATTGACAACAAGGGATGCCTTGTAAGGAGATGGATGGCCCTATGACTGGCAGTGTTCAAGCAAAAGCACAAACGTGCAATTGATCTGGAACTCTCACAAGGGGATTCTTGATATGGAACTTGGGACAGGACCTCGAAGTTCTCTGAGCCTTGCTGAGAGGATATAGCTTTATACTTTTGAGGACTTGGTCTCTGATTGTAAGAGTTTACGGTCTGGGATTTTGCAATTCTGACATCTCATCCCAATGGCCCTGGGAGATGGGTGGGTTAGTGGAGTGGTTCAGGGTGGGCTCAGAGCTTAGGTGTGGATTCCACTCCATCACTCACCCTTTCCACCCTCAGTCTCGCCACCTGGAAAATGGAGATGATAATAATAGCATCTACTTTGTTCTGAGGGTTAAATTACGTGTTAGAAAAAAAGGAAGTATCTGGCATACAAAAGTGCCCAAAATAGGGGCTGTTATTATTAAAACTCTACCTGTTCTTGGCTGCCCCAATTCAGGCCACCTTGCAGCTCCAGATTCATTCACCTGGCAGTCATTTCTCAAGCCCTTACTATGAGGCAGGTGTGGTTCTAGGCATTGGGGATTCAGCGGTTCAAAACCCCTGGCATTCTGATAAACATACGAGCAGGTAATCATCATGTCAGGTGGGGATCTGGTAACCAAACAGTAGCCTGTTGCCTCTCTCTGGCTCTCCTCTAGCCCTGCTCCCCCACAGGGGAGCCTCTCCTTGAAGCCTGCTGGGCATTACAGGGTGCCTGTGACACCCCTGCTTCTGCCAGCAGAAAGCCCAAGCCTAGTGAAAAGTGGGGAAGGCGTGTCAGGTGGGAGAACCCATGCCTGGGGACCCACGCCTCCTCTCTCTGGAGGAATTTCCATTTTTATACAGCTGGTGGTCCAACCCCAATCTCACATGTATCTTCTTTAGAGGTGACGAGATCTGCTGTGTCCTGAGTGTCACAATACTATTTCTAATAGAAACAGAGGCCACAGTCATGCCGTGGTATCTCCCACGACTGCCTGTAAAAATGTCCCCATCCTTCAGATGATTGGTGCCAAGATACTAGTGATGTCCCAGCTCCTAATTCGGCACCCTGCTAAACGTTCGCTTTGGCAGGTGGAGACTCAGAACAGGACATGGTGGGAGGAGCTCTGAACAGAAATCCCATTTGGAAACACCAGCAGGACCCACTAATTGCCAACAGACATGGAATCTTTGAAGAACACTAGATAGCATTTACAGCACAGGTCTTACGTGCTGGGCACGATGCACCTACATTATCTTTATCCACCCTCACCAGAGCCCGATGATGTACGTTGATTTTTCTCTCCCTTTTGCAGATGAGAAAACTGAGATTTAACTGAGGAAAGTGGCCTCCTAGAGACATAGTTAATAAGGGACTGTGTTGGGATTGGAACCTAAGTCTGCCTGCTCATGTTCTTTTCTTCTGTGCTACATTAAGAGAAGGGCCAAGTGAAATATTCTGCTCAATAAACAGCTGGTGCCAGTGGTGCTGCAGTGGTGGGATCAAGAATGAATAACAAAACTTAGCTCCTGGCTCGGCTCCTATAGCCCAGTGGCTAGGGCGCAGCCTTACACTGGAGCTGGCGGGTTGGAACCCAGTCTGGGCCTGCCAAACAACAATGACAACAACAACAACAACAACAAAATAGCCAGGCATTGTGGCGAGCGCCTAAAGTCCCAGCTACTTGGGAGGCTGAAGCAAGAGAATCACTTAAGCCCAAGAGCTAGAGGTTGCTGTGAGCTGTGGGCGACATAATAAGACTCTGTCTCAAAAAAAACAAAAAGCCCCCAAAATTTAGCCCCTGCTTCCAAATAACTCAACCCTGATTGGGGATTCTAGGTGGTTCTGAGGCCACCATGATTTCCCTCGGAGCCTCCATTTCTACAACTGTACATGGGCAGCTTGCTCTAGCAGCGGTTCTCAATCTATGGGGTTCTCAATCACAGCCCTTTGTAACAATGAAGATACATTGCAACATTAGGAAGGTCGAGAACCACTCTGCCAGATCAGCCAGCCCAGAGGGCCTCTGGGAGAATAACAGTTGTATGTGGCCAATGCTGTTCTTAGCACTTTGCCTGTGCTAACTCATCTGACGTCCAGAACCACCTGGAAGATGGGTATAATTAGCTTCATATGGGATAAAAGAATTTAGCCAGGAGTTAGAGGCAGGATCCAAACCCAGGCAGTTGTCTCCAGAGTCTCTGCTGTCAACCATTGTGTCACACTTAGAGAGAAGGGAGGTGCTTGCTGGGATGGAGGCAGCCGTAGGGAAACAAAATAACAAAGGAAGAAGAGATGAGAGAATTGACAGCAAGGCATGCCTCATCCTCCAGGAAGTCCTCCTGGATTCTGGGAGGTGCAGTCGGAAGCCCCTCCTGTGATGTCCTTAGAGAACATTGCACCTATCTGAGCTTACTGTGCTGATCAGCAGCTGACATGTGCCCAGGCAGAGGGCAGCTTGGGGGCTAGGACTGCATCCTATCCACCTTTCTGTCCTCAGAGTCTTGCTTGGCACAGAGTCCAGTCCCAGTAAAGATCTGAGATGAGGAGGAGAAAAAAGAGGAGGGAGGAGCAGGAACAGAAAGGGAAGGGAAGAGAAAGGAAGGAGGAAGAACGCGCTCCAACTCTAGTCAGCGCTCTTTTTATTATTATTATTATTATTATTATTATTATTAAATCATAGCTGTGTACATTAATGCAATCGTGGGGTACAATGTGCTGGTTTATTTACAATTTGAAATATTTTCATCGAACTGGTTAACATAGCCTTCAAGGCATTTTTCTTAGTATTGTGTTTAGACATTTATATTCTGCATTTAGTAAGTTTCACCTGTACTCTTCTAAGATACACGGCCCTCCACCCATCCTCCCCCCTCCCCTCCCTTGCCCCTTTCCCCATATTCTTAAAGTATCCAATGTATCTAGTCAGCGCTCTTTATGGAAAACACGACCCATGCTAAGGAGCAGTCACCATGTAGCTTAACCATTCCATGACCCACTCGGACACTTGTGCCACATTTGCATATCATCCATCTTGTTATTTACTTTTTAATGAAATCAATGTGTTTTTGAAACAAAAGTGCACATCACCCTCCAAAAAGAGAAGGCAACTGTAAAAAACATGCACAAAAGCAAATTAAACAATGTGGTTAAATGTCACCTGCGAAGGCCTCTGCAGTGTTCCTTGGGGGGATTAGCAGGTGTTGGAAAGGTGCATCAGATGCCTTAGCACTGAACTGAGACCTTTCCTGGATGTGTTAGCACTGAACTGAGACCTTGCCTTCCCCATGCCCAGCAGGACAGAAAGGGAAGTGGACTGGAATGACTTTCTCACCCCCATGGTCAAGGTGATTTAATGTCTGTATCATTCAACACCAGGATGTCTCTCCAACAAGAAGTACTGGTGGGAACCACTCTTTGGGAAACACTGATTAGTACAGAGATCCCCCAACCTGCCCCCAGGAGGCTGACAGTAGAGCTGGGAGACAGTGCTGGACTCCCAGCACCCTCAGTCTGACGGGCCCCAGATGCCCTGGGGAAGCCCTCAGTGCCAGTAGAGGTGGGAGAAGCCAGGATTTGGGGTTTCTAGGGGAGCCAGTCTCCTTCCTGTCTGATGTGACTGTCTCATCTCCTTTCTCTGTGAAACCCAAGTCAGAACCAGCTGCCTAGAAAGCTGGACCCTTCTTTTCCCACCCAGGAAAGAACTAGAAAAGACAAATGACATCAGGGGCATATCAGCACCCTATGCCCATTTCAGACTGCCTCTCATCTCGACAGACAGCTCCAGAGGGGTGGGGGCCAGTGATCTGGTACCAGGGGAAGTTGTCACTTCATCCCTCCTGAGCCCTATGGCCCCGGCCCCAGCAAAGACACCCCAGAGCCATCCCTGCCTTTCCCTGTTTGTTCGTTCACTCATGCATTCATTCATTCATCATTCACCATTCCCTCATTCAACAAGTATTTGTTGTGTACTGACCAAGCGCAGCACAGTGAGCAAGAAATGCACAGTCTCTGCCTCTTCGGCTGAGGCCTTGGGGTGAGAGGAGGAGCAAAGCAGCCAAGACACACATAAGCAGTCACTGCTCCTGGGAAGGCAACTGCCTTAGATGCAGCCATTAGGGAGTCGAGTCAGATGAGGAAGCAACTGAGCTGAGCTCTGAAGGCCAAGGAGCCACCCGCAGGAAGAGTATTCAGGTGTGAGGGAAGAGCATTCAGGTGTGAAGTCCAAGGGCGGACAAGAGCCCATCAAAACAACTCCCACTTGCACCCTCATTCTCTTCCTTCTGTGGGCTGTTCCAGGGAATTTGCAAATCTAGAGAAGTGGGGTCTAGAAAGTCCGATTTAACTTTGAACCTCAGATCCATCACATTCTAGCTATGTGGCCTTGGGCAAAGCATTTGGCCTCTCTGAGCCTTGGTTTCCCCTTCTGTAAAGTGGGAATGGGCAGACATGTGAAGCACCAGCCTAGTGCTTGGAGGAAGGGAGACTCACAGAGGTTAGGTTGTTTTCCCAGGAACGTTTGATAGATCCCTCTGTGTGTGTGTGTGTGTGTGTGTGCACGCGCGCACATGTAAGCCACCTGTTTCAAGGGGCCCAAGCTGTGTAAGTAAAGTCAGGCCTCAGTTTCCAGACAGAGATCTGTTTACACATCTGAGTACAGAGGCAGCTCTCACTAAGGTGGGTCGTAGATGTGGGGCTTCCTCCTGGGGGCTTCCTGGAGGAGGTGGGGAGCAAAGTGTTTGGAACAGGATGGTCAGGCAGGTCAGATGTCCCTCAGGGAAGGAGCAGCTGCAGTAGAAAAAAGCCCTGGACTGAGAGCCACACAGAGCTGGCAGGGTCACCAACTCTGGACAAATCAACCACTTTCTCTAGTTCTCAGTTTCCTCATCTGTAAAATGGGGATAATGATAAGACCCCCTCCTTACTGGTGGTCATGAGGACAGACGGGGTCACACTCTGAAATCACTCTGCAAACGGTCCCAAGCTGCACAAAGCTGGGGTTTCCTTCTGTGATGAAGGATGCTAGCTGGATGGGAGCATGATGGTTCCAGGGAATGGTACCAGCTGGGCTGTAGCTCTGCCAGGAACCAGGCCAAAGGTTCTCTGCTTTCTGCTCTCCACCTGCCAGGTCTGGTTCAGTAACCGTCGTGCCCGTTGGCGTAAGCAGGCAGGAGCCAACCAGCTGGCAGCCTTCAACCACCTTCTACCGGGAGGCTTCCCACCCACTGGCATGCCCACGCTGCCCCCGTACCAGCTGCCGGACTCCACCTACCCCACCACCACCATCTCCCAAGGTGAGTGTCGCAGCCCCACCCTGGCATCTCAGCAGCTGCCTTTCTTCCCTTCCCCTTCCCCCTTTCATTTTCACTTTCTTTTCATTTACAAGGGTTACTCTTTCCATACTTTCACATGGTAAGACTATTAAGAGAAAAAGACACAGTCCTGTCAACAGGCCACAGAGCAAGGGGTCAACAAGGCAGACCCCATGCACCTGCTTAGAACCAAGCTTCCCACAGGGGCAAGTGCACGGAGCTCATGGAGATCTTATTAAAATGCTGGGTTGGATTGGGCCCAAGATGCTGAATTTCTAACAAGCCCGCTGGTGATGCTCAAGCTGCTGGGCCTCGCACTGTGCTCTCAGCAGCGAGGATTTGGAGCACCTGCCAGAGGTACTAAGCAGAGGAGCTTTGGAGGGAAAAGGCCAGCATGTTCTCCAAGGACTTTGGGACAACATATAGCCACAGTCTTTCCTTTTTTTTTGCAGTTTTTGGCTAGGGCTGGGTTTGAACCTGCCAATATGGGGCCGGCGCCCTACTCCTTTGAGCCACAGGTGCTGCCCCGGTCTTTGCTTTTTTTAAATGAGAGAATGGTATCAGTATGTGTGTCTGTGTGTGGGTTGGGAGAATTTGGGGAGAATTTATTTTAGATTGTATTGACCTCTAATTCGTGCCAATAAAAAATTATAAAAGGGCTTAAATAATTTCCCAGGACCTCATTTTTTTGCCCCCCTCTCTCAAAAGATCCATTTTAAGAGATGGATAAAAGTCGGCCTCCTTTGAAAGCAGTGTCTTCAGAGAGATCCCTCACTCAAGGTCAAGAGTCCAGTCTGTGTTGAGCGAAGCTAGGACCCTGAGGTCCATCTGGGAGGAGGCATCACTTGAGCCCAGTTCTTCCAACGGCTTAAAGTGTCAGATTCCCTTGGCCTTGGCAAGGGGTGGCCAGACAGAAGGGGGTGAGTGGGTGGGAGAGGCTGGGGGGGTCAATGGGGCTTTGGGAGGGGCAGAAGTGAAAGCCTGGTTCCTGGAAGAGATGGTGAGCCCCACAGGGGAGAAGCGTTCCCACTTTCCCTCCTTGGACCCTGCCCTATTCTGCCAGCACACACTAGAATTCTACCACTTGATATCTGCCACACGACACCACCTCTTAAGGAGGCCAAGGAGAGAGTCAGAGAACATTCCCATTCATCCCATCCCTGCTGTGATTATTTTTTAGAGATAGAGTGTCTCTGTTGCCTAGGCTAGAGTGCCATGGCCTCAACCCAGCTCACAGCAACCCCAAACTCTTGGCTCAAGCAGGTCAGATGTCCCTCAGGGAAGGAGCAGCTGCAGTAGAAAAAAGCCCTAGAAGAGCTGCCCCAACCCCCCCACCCCCCAGTAGCTGGGACTACAGGCTCTCACCACAATCCCGGACTAATTTTTCTATTTTTAGTAGAGATGGGCTCTTACTTTGCTCAGGCTGGTCTCCAACTCCTGATCTCAAGCGATCCTCCTGCCTCAGCCTCCCCAGGGTGCTGGGATTACAGGAATGAGCCACCGTGCCTGGCCACCACTGTGATTCTTAACAAGAAATTGAACCAGAGCTGAGGATGGGAAGACCCAGCCCCTGAAGCCTGCACAGAGGGGGCCCTGACAGAGCAGAAAGCAGCCCAGCAGGGAGAGCAGAAATGGCTCCAGATTTAGGTCATTCAAACCCTGGTCCCACCACCGCCTTGTCATCCTGTGCCCAAACCCACTATTGGTGGGCACCATATTCTTGCTTCATACTTTCAACAGAATCTGTAGAAGCACCTGGTGAGTGGTTGATACTTAGAAAATGGGACAGGCCTGGGTAGATTGACACAGTGACCAACAAGATCTGACTTTTAGTCCGGTTGACATCTATTGAGTGCCTACTGTGTGCCAGGCATTAAGCAACATAGCCTGTATACAGTTGCCTAGGGGATGTCTGGAATGTTGGTTGACGGTCAGCCCAGGCCTGGCCAGTCTAGTGCCTGCCCAGGAGCCAGCTTGCTTTACCCCATGTAACGAGAGAAGAGGGTCCCTCCCCTCCAAGGAATGGAGAATGGGAGGAGGCTCAAGGCTTCCTTCTGCCCTTGGAGGCCTGGCCTCCAAGGTGAGGCTACTCGCTCAGGACCTCTCTTGGGGTCTCTCCACAGATGGCGGCAGCACCGTGCACCGGCCCCAGCCCCTGCCACCATCCACCATGCATCAGGGTGGGCTGGCCGCAGCCGCTGCAGCTGCCGACACCAGCTCTGCGTACGGAGCTCGCCACAGTTTCTCCAGCTACTCGGAGAGTTTCATGACCCCGGCGGCACCCTCCAACCACATGAACCCTGTCAGCAATGGCCTGTCTCCTCAGGTAGGTGGCCGCAGCCTTGCACCCAGGGTCTTATTGGCAGACGCCAGCCAGCCCGGCCAGGGAGGGTTGGTGGGGGTAGGGGGGAGACAGGTGTCACCGGGTATTTACTGCTCTCTATGAAACTGCTGAGGACCTTGAGAGCGTTTAGGTGGGAGGTGAGAGGCGCCCCTTCAACGTCTGTGATGCATCGCCCTGGGTTTCTCTTCCTCACACTGAAGACCAGGATGTGGAGAAAGGGTTTCCATATTTCTTGCCACCCACACACAGAGAATATAGACTTGCTCTTGGCCCAACGACCACACGGAGCTTATGAAACACCACCCACTTCACAACTATTCCATCCTTGAAAGGCAGGCAGGTACTGACTGTGCATTGAAGGGAGCTTTGCACCTTTTCTTGTAGGAGCCTGACTGTGGTTCGGGGTTTTGTTCTAGAACCAGGAGTCCTTTCCTGATTTCAGGCTGCGTTCCTGGCCTTTCACCAGGAGCAGCCAGTCTGTGAAAGGCAGGACCATGTCCTATTGGTGGAGAGAATTGTGGGTGGGCCTCTGGACCAGGAGCTCTATCTTGATTGGCTCTTCGAACTCTGGTCTTGTGTGTGATTGGTTGCTGATTAAGTCACTCATTACCTGGTGGTGTTACTAGTCCCAGAACCGGCCCTGGATGAAGTCAAAAAGATAACGGTGCTCATGGTGGTTATCAGTGGTTTTGAGACCCACTGGTGTTGGAAGTCCCAGTGAATTTGAGCAATGGAAGAGCTGATTTTTATAGCACCAGCAGACTCCCAAATTGACTCCTCAACCATCAGTAGTGAGACTACAATGCATGCAGTGGAAACTGGTCTGAACAGTGGCAGAAAAGGGAAGGCTTCGGAATGGGTTAAATCCCTGCTCCACCACTCAGGGTGATCTCCAGCAAATTAGATCTGTGAGCCTCATTTTATCCCCCATTTTAACCTCCTAGCAAGGGGTGTTTGCCCCATTTCACAAAGCACCTAACCCAGAGCCCTGCACAAAAATAGGTGCCAGGTAAATATTAATTCTCTTGCCCTCCTATTGCCAGGACAATACAATTAATATAGGAAACCTATTACCTAAAGAAAAAGCAAAGCAATTAAGGTCAGCGAATGACATCCTGTGAGCCACATCCATCCACCCACCTGTTTCTGTAAAATGAGTTTTACTGGAACATGGTCGTGTCCATTCACTTATGGCTGTTTTTTGTGCTATAACAGTAGAGAGCTGAATAGTTTCAAAAGAAATCGTATGGCCCACAAAGACTAAAATATTTACTGTGTGACCCATACAGAAAAGAAATCGCCAACTCCTGGTTTAAAACATTCCCAAGAATGTTAACTTTCTGCTTGCCTGGGTTCATCACTTCTGTACCCTTCGTTTGTGTAGTTAAGGGTGAATTGCATTCTAGCTCCATCATTCATTTCCAGGGAAAACCTGGAGCAAGGCCCTTCTACTCCTTGTGCCTTGATATTTGTGTCCAGGAAATGGGGACAACACTGGCACTTCCCTCTAGGACTGTTCAGGTTTAAATGAGACGATCTGCTGAAAACACTTAGCTCAGGCCTGGTACCAAGTGAGTGCTGGGTGAGTGTGAACCCCTGTATCCAGAGCTCATGGTGGTGATGCAGAAAGCCCTCCAGGGACCCAGATTACAGGGGCGATGCCACTGACTCAGCTGACCTTGCCCACTGGTCCTCCATAGACCATCCCACTCTCTTGCCGGTATCCCAGATGAAAAAAAAAAGAAAAAAAACTCTACACACGCAATACTATCTGTAGACCACACTATTTGCCCAGTGGAACCTAACTGACCTCTTTGGGGTTCAAAGTCATGACCATCATCTCATTTGTCCTGAGGCCTAACTGGCCAAGCTAACCCTCCAGAGCTGAGATGGGACACAGACACAACATTATCTCTAAGCTGGCTGGGTGAGGATGCTGCAGAGACCCGAGGTGCCCACACCCAGGAAAGTGGTCCAGGCCTGGCCTGGCGCTACAGAATGAACTGGAAGGAGCATCCTTGGAGAGCAAAAGAGGGACTTGGACACTGTGGGGCCTGACTTTTCAGATGGAGGGCCCGAGCGCACAAAGAACCTGGCTCCCTGGCCACTGCCCTCCCCTGTCTCATTGCAGGCTGAGGTTTGTCCCCAAAGCAGGACTTTTGTCACAGGGCAGAGAGCCTAGAAAATAAGGTACTCCAGGCCTCCAGAGTATGGGGAGTGGGATTCAAGGAGGAGGTAGGGAAAGAGGAGGAGAAATAGACCCAGGGCCGTCAGCAGTCAGATAGAGGGGGGTCTTCCTCCTCCTGGTCAGGAGGCTTCGGAGTTGGATGTCATGTTTCCCACCCTGGACCCAAAGTTCCTGAGTTGGACCCTCAATCCTTTGCCCAGCCCAGGGTTTCCTGAAACAAAAGCAAGAGACCCTTGGGAAGCCCTCACCCCATCCTTCATGAGAGGCTGACATGATGAATCAGAGATCCTCAGAGGCTCTGCCAGAGGTTCCCACCAAAGGTGTGAAGACAGATGGAAGGTCTGACAGGGGCAGAGGGGACCCGGGGGTGAACAGCTGCTGGAGGAGGGCAGACACAGGCAGAGAGGGCAGGCATGTGCTTCTGTGTGTGAGCCTGGGGCCGGGGGTTAAGCTGCGGACACTTCCTGGCAGCTGGGGCGGGGGTGGGGAGGAGGGCTCTGGATATGGGAGCTCCCAGGCACCGCTATACTCCCACTCTGGGTCTGCTCTCTCCTCTTGAGGACTTGAAACCATCAGCACCTCTCTGTGGTCTGGGGAGGTGCAGGGTCAGGGTTTGCCTAGTCCAGTTGGGATCTGTAGGGAGGTGACTCATAGGGGCAGATCCGCTTCCAACTCCTCTCTCCCCAGCAGGTCTGATTTCTCTGCAGCTCACCTGGGCAACAGGAAAGAAAAGGTTTTCCACCTGGGCAGGGGGACTGGCACACTGCCCCTTTACCTGTGACAGTAGCAGGCCACATCACCCAGATAGTTTTTGGTGTTTTGTCCTTGCAGAAGCCATTGGAGGGTTAGGTTGGGGCTGTAGTGAGCTCTCTGGCCAGTGTGCTGTGGCCATAGGAAGACATGCTTCTCCAGTGGGTTGTCCCAGGCCCCTTGTTGTAGATCCAGCTGAAAAGTGGGGGCCATTGAGTCTCAGGGACTCCATGGAGAGACTGCCTAGAAGAATTGCACAGAAAAACCATTAACTCATGTCAGCTCTGCTCATCCCTTGGCTCTGAAGGGGGTCACTAGCACAACAAGTATTTATGGAGTGCTTCCTAGGTGCCAGGCACTGTGCTAGGCACTTGGCATAAATCAGCGAGTGTAAGAGAGGAAGCCCCTTAGCCTGGTGGAATTGACAGGATGATGGGGCAGACAGAATAAACATAATGAAAAAGCCAAGTTGTGCAGATGTTTAATATCGATGGTGACAGGGACAGCTAAACTTTCTGGAGCCCTAGGACATTCACGCCTTGTCCCGAGTGTTTTACATTTGTCCACTTCGAGGGCAGAGCCCGGATTCAAACCTAGGTCTCTAGACCCTGAAATCTAACCCCTCACTTTTTCTTCCCTCTACTCAGAAGTCTACACCTGCTCCCCCTTTTTAGAGTTTGGCTGGCAGCAAGGAGAAATTGTCTAGGGACGCCAACCCTTGGACGTGGGGGAGTAAAGAGCTCATTCAACTCATGTCTTAGATGAGAAAACTGAGGCCTAGGACTCAGGTTTGGGGCCAGTGGGCACTAGTGACTTTTACAGGCACAAAGCCTTTCGAGAGGTTCAGACACCCTTGTGACTCATCATCCCCCATACCTCCAGCCTTATGTGATTAGGGATGAGGCTCACGCATGTCCCAGTTTTGTGCATGGTCCTTCCTAAGAGGTGAAGGGAAGAAGAATCCTGCCTATCACACCTCATTCCTGAGGAGGCTCATCCAGGGTTAGGGTGCCCATATCCCCATCCCCTCTCTCCCTTTTGCTCTAGGCTAAGGCTTGGTAAATGACACAGAAAACAAGTAGGACAAAAGGAACCTTTTGTAAAGTGAATGACTTTGAGTACTGTGATAGCTGCAGATCATCCCATCACACCAGTCTGTCCAGGAATAGTGAGCAGATCTCGCGCCTAGGGACCATGGGCACAGACTGGACCTTAGGGACCCCCAGTCTGATGGAGGAGACAACCCCTGTCCTCAGGAGCTCCTACTCTGATGGAATAGACAAACCTCTGGTCTTCAGAGGTGGTCTGATAGTTAGAAGCACAGCTCTCTCTTGGAGAATTTGCAGCGTGATGGGGAGACGCGTTAGAAAGTCACTCAGAGCCTCTGCTCTTCCCAGCCAAGAATCAGGACAAAAGTCCTGCCATTTCCATAGTCCTTCAGAATGGAAGCTACAGGAGGGGTGCTGTGGGATGGGGGCTGTGCGGTCTCTCCCCAATGGAGGAAGCCACCCCCATCTCCTGACCAGTTTTAGATACCAGGCTTTTTTTTTTTTGAGACAGTCTTACTATGTCACCCTCGGTAGAGTGCAATGGTATCACAGCTCACAGCAACCTCAAACTCTTGGGCTTAAGTGATTCTCTTGCCTCAGCCTTCCAAGTAGCTGGGACTACAGGCACCTGCCACAATGCCTGGCTGTTTTGTTGTTGTTATTGTTTAGCAGGCCCCGGCTGAGTTAGAACTCACCAATCCCCGTGCATGTGGCCGGCTCCCTAACCACTGAGCTACAGGCACCGAGCCTAGATAGCAGCCTTATCGGAGCAGGGCCTGGTTTCCCAAAGTCTTCCCAAGTCACCCTGTTGAGTCAGTGGCACCCTTACCTAGGGGTCTGGGAGCTCCATCGTGGGAGGGGGCATCTCCGTCTTGCTGGCCTGTTCCTGTTCTCCTTCCTAATGTCCCACATTCCCCATCCCTTGGTTCCTCTCTGGAACTTAGAACGAAAGAACCTATACAAGGGATTTACATACTTACAATTTCCTCCCCACACTGAACTAATGAAAGATGTTCCCTACGTGCACAGTTAACCAACAGACATGATCACAGTCAACTGAGCCTTTTTGTCCTTTCCCACTTCCAGGGCCTCCTCTTTCCTTCCCTTCTGTGCATTTAACAATTAGAGCATGCGGTTCACACTCACAGCAGGCTGGGCACAGACAGAGCTGGGTGTCGTACCTGCCATCACTCCCTGAATCTTAGCAGTTATCTTGTGACTCTCGTTTTATAGATGAGGACACACTCCTTGTCCAGGGTCAGCCAACCAGTCAGCGGACACACACTCACAGAACCCCTCCCCTGCACCAGGCTCTGTGGCAGGCTCTGGTGAATGGCAGAACTATGATCCCAACAGTCTGGCCCCAGAGCTCATTTATGCCATCATGCTGTCACTGCCCTTTAAAGTTGGTTCCATACAGGGAAGTCGAGGTCCAAGGCCACAAGGGCAAGTAATGGCAGACCCACATTCAGAGTCATCCTTATCCCCAAACCAAGCTACCTCTTCCTTCTTCAACCAGCAGGAATAAAGCTCAAGGCTTAGCTTTCATTTATTTACAAATTGGGTCTCCTGAATGGGTGGTAACAGCAGATATCCAACACTACCCTCCTACTATCATTGGAGGCCTCTAGCCAGCACGGAAAGACATTCCATCAACTGAACACCTACTATGTGCTAATCCCGTGTAAGCATGTTGCCTATTTGAAGTCATTCCAGGCCTACAGCAACCCTGAACTTGGAAAAACAGGTTCAGAGAGTTTAAGGAACTTGCTGAAGGCCACAGAACGGTGGAGATAAGACTTCAACTCAGATCTGCCTGACAGTGAACCTCACCACTCCTTGACCCTCAGCAAGGCAAGACCAGAGCAGGCCACTTGCTGGAGAGCTGAGCTGTGCCCCTCACTTGGTGGGCTATGGAGACTCCCTTCGCCTCTGTCTTCTCTCACTTCCTGTGTCCTCCCCCCCTTCATTGGCGACACTGCGTTTATAATAAGCATTTAAAATGAGTCTTGCTGGACCAGGGACGAGGAAGGAGGAGGGAGTGAGAGATTTGTAGGCAGGAAGATGGGGAGGGGGATTGTGGGGTGTTAAATAGCCCGGAATTTTAAAAAAACTGATGCAAATCACTGGTAGGGGAGAAAATTATGTGCAATTACGTCCCGATATTGGAAGGTTTTGCCTAGCCCAGGCAACAAGATCTCATTAACAAGCAGAAAATAAGATTGAAATGGTGTGTAAAAGAGCTGAAAAATGAATTTGAATGCTGCGTTTGTCCACAATTACCCCCTCCTTCACACATATTTTATTGCAATTTTTTTATTATTCTTAATCTCTCCATTCCTCAAAGCAGATTGGGGACATCCTGGCATTACCGGGGCGTCGGGAGGAGGTGTGGAGGATTTCCTGCCCTCCTGAAAGGAGACCCTTCTCTTACACGTTTTCCAAGGTTGGGTTTTGGAGGGATCAGAATTCATTTCTCCGGCTTAGCAGGTTGTAGGAACACAGGGCTTTAACCCCAGCCGCTGGCTCCTCTGCGCCCTGCCCCGCCCTTCCTTCTCTTCCCTTCCTGGTTCTCCCGCCGCCCGCTTCCTTCCCTTTGCCTTCTCAGGGTCTCTTCTAGACTGTCCCCTTCCTGGGAGGCCTCCCCTTCAGCTCCCAGGAGTCTGGAAGGAAGTCAGGGGTGGGAGAAACTGCTAGGCCTCTGTCTACAGGCAGCTCTGAGTTGGAGTTCTGTTTCTGCCACTTATTAAATTGCTGTGTGCCCCTGGGGCAGCTTGCTTAACCTCTCTGGGCTTCGTTTTCCTCATCAGAAAGCAGGAATGATCCCTAGCTGTGGTGGTGGTGGGGTGCTATAAGGGAAAATATGAGTAAAGTGCCTGGCACATAGTAGGTGCTTAATAAGTGTGCATTCTCCATCCCCCCTCCACCTGTGCCCTGGACTCTGCCTCTGCCTTCCCACGTCCCTTCTGATGCCCTCTGGCTCTGGCCCTTCCTTCCCCTCTCTCCTCTCCCACCTTCAGTGGGCTGGAAATGCCTGAGTTGATTTCCCACCCAGAATATGTAAAATATTCTGCTAACTTCAGTCTGAGGAAGAGAGGGTGTTGGGTACAGGTAGCGCCCCTCTCTGCAGAAAGCAGGGGTAGGGCTGACTCCCAGCTCCCCCTGGGCGAAGGATGAGTTAAATTGAAGGAACGTTTGACTCAATCTGGAAGGACATGGCTGAAGGTTTTTCCAAGGATGAAGGAAAAGCTAGCTGAGCCGTACCCCCTATACACACACCCCCACACTCGCATTTCTCATGGTGATGGTGAGGGGTCAGGGGTCAGTTTGTGGAAAGAGCCAGGTGACTGTGGCCAGATTTTCATGGACCTGAAGCCAAATGACGTATTTCAGTGTCTGCCCTCCGCTGCTGTTACCCAGATAACAGCCAGCTCTCAGAAGACCCCTCAGGCCACACCTGCCATCCCCTCAACATAGCTCTTGATCAGGGCAACAACTGGGGATGTGCCTACAGTTCACTCTGCTCATCAGGTGTCCCCCGCACTCCCAGGACTTCCTTTTTCTTCTGGCCTTGCTACCTTGAAAGGGTAGGGATGAGCAGCAAGGCTCATTGGCTGGGATGGTAGGAACTTAGAGTCTGAGACGTGAACTGGTGCTCACCTTTAGTACCGGGCCCTGGGCACCCTCCAGCCCTTCCATCCCCTGGCGGCACAGGCCCTGCCAAGATCCTGCTCTCACATCCAGCTCTGCCTTTGTCCACGGTTAACCTACCTCAGTGGGAAAGGCTGAGTTATTTCCCCCTGGCTCCTCACCAAACAAAACCACCTGCTCCCATCAGTCAGAGGCCCGGCTCTGGTCTGCAGGGGAGAGGCCTGGGCACAGTCTTGTCTCCTGTGAAAGTAGACCCATGTTGACATTTCTGCCTTTCTCACCCCTTTTTCCTGGGTGGAGGGGAGCAAGGGGCGGGGGAGAAGGAGGAAAACCCTCCTGGAGAGAAAAGGTGGGACCAGGGCCAGGAACTATCTGGACTACTGTGAGGGGGTGAATTCAGCCCTTGTATAGGCTGTGCTGGGAATTGGGGGGCCTGGCTCCTTGCTTGGTCCTCAGGGTGACATTGGGGTATTTTTATACTTGCGGGAGATGTAGGGAAACAACCCCGGCCTTTCGTCCTTTCTTAGAGGATTGAAGTGGGATTCTAGGGAGATTTGGGATCTTCAGCCCACATCCTAGACTTTGCACAAGAGGTGAATTGAGGGTTGCCTCCAACAATCACTCTGAGTCTCTTTCTTGCCCCACTGATGCATTTGCATCAATCTAAACTCTACACCTTGAGAAGGTGTAGCCAGGAGCTGACCTCTGCTCCTTTGCACAGAGTAAAATCATGAGCAAGTACAGAAGGGCAAAGTAACCTGCTTGAAAGATCTTCATGTTTCCATACACCGCTGTTGTCAGGGGCCATGGTCCTCAGTAGGACCACAGGCAATGTGGCAATACTCAGCACACGATCATTTATTTTGATAATAAAAATAACTCAGTGCCTGGCACATAGTAGGCCACCAACAACTGTTGGTCAACCCCCAGGGATCACGCAGGCCTGGTGAGACACAGATGTAGCTGTTTCCAAAAGGAATGTGAGGCAGCTGATCATTTGGTTTGCATGTCATTGCATGTGATTCCCTTCAAATTCATTTTTCTAGCTCCCCTTATTAGCACAGCATACAGGGAGGCTCAGAAAAGAAATATACATGACTGTCTCTGCTCTTATATTTTGGGAGAGCTGATACTGTCCCCCTCAAGGACTAAATAGAGAACTGATTGTTCTTGATTTAGTGTGATTTCTGGTCAGACTAGAAGGGAGGGCATGGTCTGAGGAGGCCTCCTAGAAGAGGAACCCCAAAAGGAAGATAAGATTTGCTCAGGGATAATTAAAGAAGGAGTAGAAGGTTGGTGCAGCCCAGACAGCAGCAAATGAGATGACAAATACCAAGACAGTCATTAATTCAGATGCATCATGGCCACAGTGGAATGACCGTATAGACCAGGGTTCGAATTGTGGCTCTATTATTTGCTGTGTGCTCACAACCAAATTGTGTGAGCACTCTGAGCCTCAGTCTTCTCATCTGTAAAATGGGGCCTTTACCACTCACCTTGCAGAGTTATAAGAATTCAATGAGACTTTTCATGTGAAACAATATCATGTATCATGTCTAGCACATAGTAAGAGCTTAAGAAGTAACAGTTGTCCCCTCTCTGCTTCTCCCTGCCCTGGACAGAAACGGAGCAACTGAGAGGTCTTGCTAGGTCTTTGCCCAGGCTGCTGCTTTTCTGAGCCTGGAGGTTCAGCCGCATCCAAACCAGGCCTGGTCACTGGTTGGAAAATTAGGAGACTTGATTTTCCTCCAGACTCGGCCTCCACTGTGTGATTGTGGTAGATGCCTCCCCACTCTGAGCCTCAGTTTCTCTGTCTGTGTGGTGAAAGAGATGGAGCATTGCTTGTTCAGAGTCAGTGATTCTATGGGTTCCTTGTAGGTACAGAGGAGTCACAGCCTCCCAATGTGCGGGTGGGACTGACACGCCTCTGGGTCCTGCATCCTGCACCTCCCTCCTACCCTCCAGGGACCCCAGCCTGGGTTGAGCCTTCCAGAGCTGCCTGGCTTGATGGGAAAGAATACAAATAGCGGATTTGTCCTTCTTTCTGATTAGCACACGGGGCTCAGGACGAGAGAGTCAGGCAGATAGAGGGAAAGAAAATGAGGGAGATTAGCAATTAATACGGCAGGCAGACGTGGAGCTTCACAGGCCTGTCCCTGGGGTCCCCTGCAGTCGGGAGGCCAGGAGGCCGCCGGAATGGCCAGGCAACCAGACTTGGGAAACCAAGCAAGCACCCAAGTAGGAAAGGCAGGGTGAGGTCTCTGGAAAGCCATGCTCTCTTTTGCCTCCAACCCTATGTATTCACCTCTCCCTTGAACTAAGACATCTCCACCAGCCTGTCACCGCCTTGGACTTACCCTTTCCATATTCTTCAAGATTTTGTCCTCTTCCAGGAAGCCTCTCCTCACCCAACTCTCCCCATTTTAGTGGTATACTAAAGTACCTGTGTTATGAGGCACATGATGTTAAATAACACTTTTTTTTATTTTTTTTTTTCTATAACACTTCTTGAGCACTTACCACAGGTCAGATGTCATGCTAAATCTGCTACATGGATTATCTCATTTAATCTTTATAACATCCTCTTGGGGAAGGTTCTAAAATTATTTCCAACCTAGAAATGCAGGTATAATATAGAACACTGAGTAGTTGAAATAATTAGTCTAGGGTAAGTCCCCAACAAGGCGCAGCCTGCCTGGCTCTGCTTGTCATTACAGAGGACTGAGTTCCCATTCCCTGGTGAGATCTTTCAGGGTCCAAAGTGAGGCTTTGCTCTCATTCACTGGTCATTCCCATTTGTGTAAGGGGTGGGGGAGCAGAGAGGTAAAAATGCTGTGGGACTTTCTGTGCCTGGGCCCAGTCCCCAGCACTATCTCTTTCTACCTATGTGGCTTCAGTCAGGTTCATCCCTGACTCAGTTTTCCCCCTGTAGGGTGGGGCTAATAGTGGGCTTCTTACAGAGCTAGCCTGTGTGTGGAGCAGCCCCTGGTGCCATACCAAGTAGCCATGTGCAGATGGGGCCCCTGGGGCTCTAATGGGTGAGTTAGCGCAGGGCCAGGACCCAGACCTATAGCGGTCTTAATTTTCAGCACCCTGGTAGGCTCATTTCCCGTCTTCCTTCCCTCCTTCTCCTGCCCCCTCGCTAGGATACCACCCTGTTCCCACCTTGGCTCAGGACTGTCCTTCTCTCTCCTGTCCCTGTCACCAGCTGTGAATTCATTTTTCCAACACCTTTGTTAGTGAAGACGGTGTTCTGGCTTCCCTGGGGAGTTCTGCCAAGGGCAGAGGCTGACAGGGGCGTCTTAGAACCCCAGAGACCTGGGTTGGGGTCCCCCCAGGGCATTATTAGAGACCTTTGAAAGGGCAGGCCTCAGCCCCAGCCCTGATTCCTCTGACCTTGGCCATCACTCCCACTCAGCTACTTCTGAGAGAGGAATGACAGCTTCCCCCCACCCCACCTGCCCCAGTCCCAACCAGGCCCCCTTCCCACTTTGTGTCCCCACTAGTCATTCCTGCCTCCGGTCCTTCCTCAGCCCGAAACTTTCTCTTGAGCGCGCTTGATGGGACTTCACCTGTGATTTTCGCAGTCCTTCCGCTTCCTCTTTCTCTTCTGTCCCATTTCCTTCCTCCTACCGCCCCTTTCTCCGCTCACCCATTTGCACCACCCTTGGAACAGCCTCCCCCTGCCCCAGTCCCTTTGCAGCCCAGGTCCGCTGTCTCCTCCCACTCCTTTCAGCCCCTCGGGCTCTTCCCGACTCCTCGAGTGTCCAGTCCCTGCTCCCCTTAATCCTCCTCCTCATTCTCCTCCACTTCTTCCCCATTCCTGACCCCCCCACTCAACACCCCTTCTCTCGGGTCTGCAGCCCCTCCCCCCTCTGCTCCCCCACCCCATAGCCCCCTTTCGAATTCCTCCGTCCCGGACCCAGCCAGCGCGCTGCTGGTGGGCTCTGAGGCCCGGGCTGGCGCGGGTTCCCGAAGGGCCGACCCGGGCCGGGACGGGTGGGGCGGCGGAGGGAGGATCGGGTCGGGATCCGCGGCCGCCCCTCCCCTCCTCTCCCTCCCCGCCGCTGCCGCCACCGCCGCCGCGCCTTTGATCCATGGCCCGAGGCCGCCTGACAGTGGAAAATGCGGGGAGACAAAACCACTCAGTCAAAGTGATTCCCAACAACTGTCTCCCCGAGATAAGGACGCCCTCGGGCTCGGCGGCCTGCTTAATTCCCGCTGCCCGGGCCTGGGATCCGGGAGCCGCAGCGAGCCCGCCGCCCCTGATCGCTGGGCCGCCTGTCCGGTCGTAGGGCTTGTCCCTGCTGCGCGTGGTGGGACCCGCCTGGGATCCGGGAGGAGAGCAAGCTGGGCGCCCTTCTCCGGCGAGAGGTTGCAAGTCTCCCTCGGGAGCGCCCCATACCCCTTCCTTCATTCGGGGCCGTCCGCCAGCGCATTGCGGTTCCCTCTTCCAGAACAGAGGACACCCTCCCTCTCCTTAACCACGCCCTTTCGTCTCTCCGGTCTGGGCTCAGAGGTCACTTGTTCAGAGATTTCCCTGATCCAGGCCTGGTGGCTATGCTCCTTTCCACACCCTCCAGACACTCCCAGAGTAGCACTTTGCCTCTGATTTCTCACTTTTCAGGATACTGCTCTTTAAAGCAAGGGCCACTATTTGTTGGCCTGTGTCCCCAGCACAAACTGTGGCACATTGTAGGGACCCAATAAACAGCTGTAGGCATGCAGTGGGCACTCTGAGCATCTGCTCTTGCCCTGAGTGAATCCTCTAAGCACTGAGGATTCCAGCTGGGCTAAACCTGGCCTCTGCCTTCAAGAACCTTCCGGTTAGTCCAGCAAAAAACAAGCCACACTTATCAAGACCAGGTTGAGAGGGTCTGTGGCCAGTGGCCCCCTTGTACTAAGGAGAATACTGTCCTCAGAACCGGCTGCCCCGACTAGGCTGGACAGACCACCTGGAGGCCTGACTTTGTGCTCTGACCACTGTCCTTTCCAAGCTAGGGTTCAAAGAGGAGATGCAAGGTGAGTGAGAGATCTGATTATGCAAAGTGAGCCTCCACAGGGCTGGGAGGGACAGGGAAAGCCAACATGTTTTAGATGATGGAGGCACCTGTCATAGGAGGCAGGATTCAGCTCAAGATGAGGAATGGCAGAATGGGCCAGGGACGGAAACGTAGCCTTGAGAAGCTGTGAGCGCCCATCTCTGGTGGGAGCAGGATGCAGATAGGATCCAGACCACCATGGTTCCCAAACCCGTGCGTCAGCATGAGCTGGGATGCCTACTAAACTTCCAAATTCCTAGAATCCTCCCTGAGAGGCTGTTATAGTAGGTCCACAGTGGAGGGGTCTGTATTTTATAAAAGGCACTGTCTAAGGCAGCCAGTCCTATGCCTGGCGCGTCCAGAGCACGGGGTTAACTGGGTTCTGGTTGTGAACCTCACCCCACGTGGAAGGCAAGGCCATGCCCAAGGCCTTCCTGGCCTTGGTGCACATACACATACACCATGACAGCATCAACCCCTTGACCCTTCCTTTCTTTAGAGAGCAGCTCAGGAGAGGGTCTGTTTGAGTTGATTACATCCTCCTTTCCACCAATCTCAGAGACAGAAAAAACCCTAGAGATAGTTAACCCACTGCCTCGTTTTCCAGATGGAGACACCCTACTTCTGCTGTCCAGGAAGACTCAGGAGTTAGCAAGGCTTTCCCAGGACACAGTGGGCATGGCCGAGGCCTTAGAGGGCAGCCATCTCTGCCTCAGCTCCTAGGGGCTTGGGTGACCTCTGCTTTGACACAAAGCCCTGGGAAATATTTTTAAGCATCCATTTGTGAGAGACAGGAGAGTTGGGTGGGGGGTGAGGAAGCCCCACCCCTACCTGGCCTTCCAGAGGCTGGGGCTGGCAGGGGCTGGCAGAGAGGGTGGGGGTTCAGAACTCCTCTCCCCGGGCCCTGAGGACTACTGGGTGGAGCTGGCCTGAGGCCAATTGCATGGGACCCTCTCACCAGACTCGGGGTCTCTGACCAGCGGCATCAGAGGATTAAGGTCCCGTGAGGGCCCTGGCAAGTGTCTTATCACAAAGGGAACACGTCCAGGCTGAAATTGAGACATGATGCCCAGGGGCAAAAGTTCCAGAGCCTCCCCTGCAAAGGGGTCCCTTTCCTCCTTGGCCATAGATAATGCCCTTTCCCAGCCCCCATCTTCCCGGCATCCTTCTCCGAGACCCCTGGCTTCTGACTCCAGTCCCAGCCACCTTCATCATCCCTCTCTGGGATTCTGGGGTAAAGCAGCTGTCCTAACTGGAGTCCCACTCAGCCCCAAAGAGGGGGGGGCTGCTCTCCTTCCTGGAGTGGTTATGAATCATAATGGCAGTAATGACGCAGCCCATTGGTTCGGGGCTGGGCAGTTGGCGAGGCACCTCTGCTCTCATTAGCTATTTGTTTTTAGGATATAAAAATCTAAGTTTATTTTATGTTAGAGAAAGGAAAGACAGTGAGGGGAAGAGATGAGAACAAGAGAAAGAAGGGAACAGAAAGCAGGGAGTCCCTATTAATGCTTTGATCCTCACTGAGGCCGGAGGGCTTGGAATCATTGTGCCCATCTTGCAGACTCAGAGAGATGAAGCCCAAGGTCAACAGCAAGGGTTGATGTTGAAACCCGAAACCCAGGTCTGCCTGGAGGCTGAATATTCTCCTCCAAGCTATACTGCAAGCAGTGGCAGGGAATGGACTAGACCCTTTCTCCTCTGGGTCTGGTCTGCACTCTAACGAGACCCCTTCAGGGGATTTGTACACATGCAAGCATTTAAAAAGCTCTAGCCAGATGACCTCTCCTATCCCCCTCCTTCTTCTCAGCTCTCCAATGCCCCATAACCCCCCTGTAATGACTCAGAGTGAACCACCCTGGACAGCAGAGGACAAAGAAAGGGAGGAGGTTGAGAGGGAACCCAAAGTCCCCAAAGGCCAAGAGAAAGAGGCAAGGGAGCGAAGGAGGTGGGCTGAGGGCTCCTCCAGCCCTGCAGACCGGCTGACAGCCAGCTCTGGTCCAGGGTAGGGGCCCGGCGCCCTGGCACGGTAGGACTCAACCCTGGACACACTAAGCTCCAAGGCTGATTTGGGAAGTGCGGGCTTAGGGGATGGGCAGAGGGGCAAGGAGGTGGCCAGAGAAACAAATAGGCCATAGAGAGCCAGGGCATGAGAAGGTGGAAAGAAGGGAGGTGAGTCCAGGTCGACACACACAGAGTCAAGGAAAGGGAGGGATGAAGAAAGTGGTGAAGGTGGAGGGGGAGAGAAAGTCAGGGAAAGGCATATGGAAAGAAAGAGAGAAATGGAGAGAGAGAGAGAGAGAGAGAGAGAGATAAACACCCAGAGACTGAGAGAGACAGAGTAAGAGCAGACAGAAGATCAAAGGTAAACAATTCAGAGGTGGGCCCACAGACACAAGGAGAGGCCAGGGATAAAAGGGCCAGGTGTGATAGAGAGTCAGACGCCACAGTAGGACAGAGGCAGGGAGCTGGAGCAGGAGCAGGAGGAAGGACCCCCAAGCTAGAGGGATGCAGGTGCAGAGAGAGGTTTCAGAGTTCAGAGGAGGACACACAGACTCTACTCTGCCAGCAGACAAACCCAAGGTCAAACTCTAGGCCCACGTTCATTCAAGGGAGCAGGAATAGCAGGAAGATTCCTTTCTCCCCCAACATAGTTACCTGCCACAGCCAGATTGACTCCAAGCTCCCTCCAGCCCCTTCTACTCCCAGCTCAGGTGTCCACCCATGGTCAAGGGAGCTGCCCGGGGCCTGAACCCCAGATGCCCTGGCCTCCCAGCATGGCAGCGGTTGGTCCCACAGCCCCTGGAGCCTGGGGTGAGAAGTCCTGCCCTTTTGCCAAGTGTTTTCCTTTAGTTCCAGATGCCACCCTGACAGGTGCTCCCCTGTGATTAATGTCCTTAGATCTGGGACCAGCTCCTCCTCCCCAAGCCAGAGCTGGTGGTGGGTGGGCAGTAAAGGGACTGAGCTTTCCATGGTACCCTCTTGGTCTCTCCCTCTCCCTGGCCCTCCAGCCACCAAGAGCAGAGACCCCTCCTCACACCCCCAATAAGCCAGTTGTCTTATGGCTGACTTTTTGTGCAAGCTTGAGTTTCCCTGCCTCTGTGATGGTGCTAACAACCCTGCGCCATGGTTGGGAGGCTGTCTCAAAGTGTCCAGAGCTCCTTGGGACGAAGCAGAGAGGCTGCCGGGGACCTCTGGGGAGCTCCACACAGCCCTGATACCAGATTCAGTAATGGTGGGCATGAGGGTTCAGAAACCAACCCCTTCCTCCATCAGTGTTGGAAACACACAGGCTTGAGCAACTTGAAAGCCTTCTGCAGAGTGGCAAAGGAGCAGACCACAAATAGCTCAAGCAGAACCAGGATTAGGGGCCTTGGTTGGCTTGGGGGACTGCTGCCAAAATCAGGGGCCACCACTGGAGTTAGAATTGGTCATGTTGAATTGGACAATAGCGGCCAAGTTGGAGGCAGTAGTTACCAGCTGTGTGACCTTCAGCAAGTGACTTGACCTCTCTGAACCTTGGTTTCCTCACGATAAACTATGGAGGACACAGAGCTGTACCTACTTCCCAGGGTGGTCGTGGGGAGTAAATGGATTAACACACTGGAATGCTACCTGGCACGGAGTCCGCTTTAAAGAAATATTAGCCAGGATGATGAATGGCTGAACTCAGAAATGGGGTCAGCACTGGGGGCACAGGCTGGAGATGGGGTGTGTACAGTGCAGGATGGGGCTGGGGCTTCAATCCGGTTCCTTTCCCCACCTCTCCCCACCCCTTCCCGAATAACCCATGGCATCGCCTTCCCAGCCGGCAGCGCTAGTGACAAATCTGCTATCTCCTCCCGCATCTCTCCTGGCCCGGGGACTGAAATGAGACAACCATCTCTCTGCTGCTGTCCCCAGCTCTTGTTTGTTTGGTAACGTAGATGCCGTGGGCACATTTTTGCTAATTTTGTGGCTGCCTTTATCAAATAGGGATTCACGAGCGCTTTATCCTCGATAAGTGGATTAGTCGGTGAGCTAAACAAGAAGGTGTGGGACGCAGGGGCTGCTCCGGAGAAGAGATTTGTTTTGTGAAGAATGGAGCCTGCGTTCCCTGCCCTGTGCGGGCGAGGCGGCAGGGCGTCAGAGTAGCTGGAAGGGCCGTCTCTGCTCCTTCTCCAGGGACTGGGGGAGCCCTAACTCGCAGGAACTTTCTGCAGCACAGCAGGGAGCAGGAGGGAGGCTGGGTCCCAGAGGAAGGGCTCTGGCTCCATCTGGAGAGGGGAAAGCAGAACTCTGAGTTCCAGCCAGGTAAATGGGTCCCTCTGGGCTCATTTCGAGCTGTGCCACCTCCCTGACCGACTGCTTCCTCCTTCCCATCTCCTGTCTTCATCTTTCCTTTCCTGCCTGCCTTTCACTGCCCTTTGGTTTCCTTTTTTCTTCCTTCAAGTCCCTCCGAAGGGCTTGCAGACTTCACAGTCCAGTTGAATAAAACCAAACTGGCAAATGAACGGGACCCCAAAAGTGGCAGCAAAGGGTGAATCTGGCTGAAAACCCTAGAATATCTCCAGCTGCTCCCTTAGCCTCAGTGAGTGCTAAGAAATGGCTAGCAGGTGCACTCAGGGCTTCTCAAACTTCTTCAAAGCACCTCTGATAACGCTGGGCATGATGGCTCATGGCTGTAATCCTTGCGCTCTGGTAGGCTGAGGTGGGTGGATCACTTGAGCTTAGGAGTTCAAGACCAGCCTGAGCCAGAGTAAGACTTCGTCTCTAAAAATAGCTGGCCGGGCATTGTGGTGAGCACCTGTAGTCCCACCTACTTGGGAGGCTGAGGCAAGAGGATCTCTTGACCCCAAGAATTTGAAGTTGCTGTATGATACCATGGCGCTCTACCAGGGCAAGAAAGTGAGACTCTGTCTCCAAAAAAACCCCCCAAAGCACTTTCAGTAATAGTTGACCATGTTCCCTGCTGAAGGCCTGGGAGGCAGGGAGTAAATACAGAGTTTCATGTCTTCAACATGCGTGTGATTTTGCATACAGATGGAGCTGTGTGTGTTGGGTCATAGAGGGCAATAAGTCATCATTGCATCAGACGGACGCATCTGCAGGAAGTGGCACCATGTTTAGCTTGTGATTTTGCAAGGTACATCATGGCCAACCGGATGTTGGGACTGAGTGGGGAGGCAAATCTGACTCGGATGTTTCATGTCTGGGTGACCAAGAAGGCAGGCAATCACAGACAGAAGCAGGAAATATAGAGAAGGAGCTGGGTAAGGGGTAGCTCTTTGGAGGTCAAAACCAGGAGGCTGCCACAAGGTGCCCAGGATTAGGTCAGGGCTGAAATGTGGATTTCAGAGACAGCTCTGTGCTGAGACCCAGAGGTGAGATAAGATGCACAGGGAGGGCCAGGCGTGGTGGCTCACGCCTGTAATCCTAGCACTCTGGGAGGCTAAGGCAGGTGGATTGCCCTTAGCTCAGAGGTATGAGACCTGAGCCAGAGCCTGAGCCAAAGTGAGACCCCATCTCTTAAAACAAATAATAAAAATAAATGATGTGCAGGAAGAAAAGAAAGAGTCTGGAGAAAGCTTAGCCCAACTGTTCCCCCACAACTTGATAAGACCATGGTGGTGGGAGTGTTTTCTTTTTCCCTTCCATTTTTGATGTCGGTAGCCGTGGTCTTGTCCTCCCTGCTCTGTTCTGCAGCAAGAGTGTGGCTGAGGGGGTGAGGGGGAGCAGAGACTCTAAGAAGGACAGGAAAGACTGGAGCAGAGCATTCAGGTCCCCAGCTGGTCCTTAGCAGCGTCTGTTCTCCCCGAGCTGCCTCCAGCTGAGTGTGATTTTGCTATTTATTTACATGTAATTATTGCTATGAGGTGCAGATATTAACGCTGTCAAGAGCAATTTGCTCTGACATTTTTCACTCGCTCAGTGTCCCCACCACTCTCGATGGGGCCCAGGGCTCTCCCGGCTCTGGCCATTGCGCACTCGGTGGCCTGGCCGGGAACCACCCAGCCGGCAAGAAGTGGCGTCAGCGAGCTCACCCGGCTCCTCTGCAAACTCATTAAGCTTTGAAATTGAATTTGGTCCGGGAGAGGGCTGGCTGGGCCCTGCTGCACCGCTGCACCAGCCTAAACTGGCTCAAGGCCTCCCTCCTCTGCCTTCCACAGAGGCAACTGGGCAGAGGCTGAGTTTGCTGGGGGCACATGCTGGTGGCAGAGGCAGCTGGGTAAGGCAGGGGACAGTCATTGTCAGAGGGGCAGGATGCACCACTCTGGGCATAGCCCCAGCTGGCCACAGCATGGGGGAGGACATGGCAACTCAAACTCTCACTGCCCCATTACCTGGTCACTCACTACACAAGAAAACCAGGTGGCCCTCACTTTGGTGGACATTGTTGCGAATGACAGCTGCACCCACTTAACAAAGAGCTATTCCTATGGATCTAGTGAAGCGTCTTCATCATCCCACGGAGGATAGTAGCACAGGGGTGGGAAGAAGTACTGAGCTGGCCCTGCAGCAAGGCCCTTAAATAGATGCTAGAAAGAGAATCAACTTTCAAATCCCAGCCCTGCCACTTACTGTGTAGCCTTGCGCAAATTATTTGGCTTCCTAATTTATAATTATTGTAATCATTATTTGAAGAGCCTCAGTTTCCCAATCTTTAAAATGGAACAGCCACTTTTCCTTATACCCACATTTCATTGATCCTTGACTCAAAGATGACCTGATGCTGGCCCTTTTCATGATCTCATCAGAAGGTGTCAGCAAAAGCTTTCACACAGCTGTGCAGTCACATAGCCATAGCGAGGTCCTGACAAGTATCACATCCATTCTGATTTCAGAAAGATCAAAATTACACATTCAAACTGATGTTCTTCTGAGGCTGTGGGGAGGGGTGGCTGGTGGCGCTCCTTGCATGGAGTAGCTGCCTGGCACATAGTAGTCACTTAGCAACTGAAGCCTACAATCATTTTTTTTTCATGGGAGGCCCTTTATAACCAGGGTCTGTTTTATCGTTATTTATTTATTTATTTATTTTGGAAACAGAGTCTCACTCTGTCGCCCTGGGTAGAGTGCCCTAGCATCATAGCTCACAGCAACCTCAGACTTTTGGGGTTGAGCAATCCTCTCGCCTCAGCCTCCCAAGTAGGGAGGCTGCCACAATGCCTGGCTATTTTTAGAGATGAGCTCTCACTCTTGCTCAGGTCTCAAACTCCTGAGCTCAAGCAAGCCATCTATCTCAGCCTCCCAGAGTGCTGGGATTACAGGCGTGAGCCACCACATCCAGTCTAGGGGCCATTTTATAAATCAGGAAACTGAGGTTCACCCCTTCATTCATTCTGGTACAAGAACCTTGCTCCTGGGAGTGGGCCAGCGGGACCTAAGCTATCTCAGCTGAGTCCTTAACACATTGTGATATGTGCCAGCTTGTCTGTCCAGGTACTAATGAGGCCTCCCTGCCCCCACTCAGTCCCTGCCATAGCCAATCTACATCCCGGTCCCTACCAATTACCGAGAAGGAGCCCCCCTATGCCAGGGGGGCGTGAGAGCCCAGGCCGTCTCCTCTCCCAACCTGGGCTAGGGCCAGAGTCAAGGACCCCCCCCAAACCCTCCCCCTTTTCCCCCCAGCTCGGCCAATTAGGCCTCTGACACCTGGAGCCACTGACAAACTGTTTCTGTCACTTGCTCTCTGTCTTTCATTAGGGCCTCAGAGGAGGGGGAGTAGGGCAGGGAGGGGGAGGAGATGGGATCTTTCATGCTTAGTAAGGCCAGATACATTAATTACAAAATGGCCATTTGCCGCGTGAAAGTGTGCTAATTAAATTTATGCAATCATTATCTTTAAATAGTCATATCTTTCCCGGCGATCGGCCCCTTCTCCCCCAACCCCACCGCCACTCTGAGCAGTTGCTGTAATCCCTGGCTGCCATTTATCGCGCCATCAGAGATGGTTTCTGAATCCCACTGAGCCCTGGCAGCACCAGCAGTCGCCGTGGGCTTGGGGCCCTCGGACCTGTCCTGGCACTGACACCTTCAGACTCAGGCCAACCCAAGAATTCACCTAGGGAGCGAGGCCAAAGCCTCCATCCCATGTTTCTAGATATTTCTGCATGTTTCTAGATACTTGGAAGTTGGCATCTTGTAGCTGAAAATTGGAAATAGATTTGTGTGTGCTTGTGCATGCGTGTGGATGTGTGTGCAAACATCTTGTAGATCAACATTGGAAATAGACGCGTGCATGTGTGTAAGTCTTTGACTTCTTAGGTAATGAGTGGAAAGCCAGTCTGCTCCTCCCTCCACTCCCACCCCACCTCCAGACAGCCCTTATCCAAAGTCGCCAAGGACCTCTGGGGCGGGGGGAAGGGACTGTGTGAAATCTGTTGGGTTGGAAGGAGCTAGACTCCTCAATTTATTCTTTTTATTCAGCCAACTCTATTCCAGGCAGAAAGAATAAATTCATTCTTTGAAAGAATGATAAATTCTTTGAAAGAAAGATAAATTCATTCATTCGTTCATTTGTGAATTTGCTCCTCAGCCAATGTTTGTTGGACACCACGTACCAGGCACTGGGAACGAGGTGCCATGTCAGCCCCTCAGCAGCTCCTGGACAAATCCAGGCAGGTTGGGGCCTTGAGAGCACCAGAGATAGAGCAGGATCATTCTGTACCCAGGAGCATGGAGCCTTAGTAGGACTGGAAGCTCCCCTGAGTAAGGCTGGGACACAGGGATGGCACAGCCTCTTTACACTCAGCCGCTCCACACACCTGAAGGTTCCTACCAAAGTCTCAACTGAAGCCTTTGGCTGCAGTCACACATTTCTCCCTCCCTGCCCCAGCTTTCCTCTTCAGTCAGGTAGAGTCTGCCTCGGGAGTCTTTCTGAGCCTGATATGCTAAGCTGGTATAAGAACCTGACAGTGGGTAGCCCCTGCCCTGGGCAGAGATGGTGGACTAATACCCGGAGTTCACCATGTACCATCTGGGCTTCGGAGGTCCCTGAGCTGCAGTCTGTACTCTGGGTGAGCGGCAAACAGGACACACACTTCACACACAAATGCAATACTCACACACATACACGAAATAGTCCTACGTGCACACACAAATACACACGAGCACACATACGGAACTCATGCACGCACAAATTCTAACTCATGCGCGTACAATACTCCCATGCATGCGTAGTACACCTGCACACACAGGTATACATGACACTCACACATCACCCATATAAAACTCTCACACAGCGCTCCCAAGTACATAAGTCTGCACACACACACAATACTCATGCAGATACACACACACCAAGTTCATGTTCAGTGAATGAATGACCCTGGGGCATCTACTGCAAATGGAGACCACAACCAGGCACGAGGCAAGAACGTTAGACTAGAAGTCAGGGGTCAAGGGTTCTTGCCCCAGTCTTGCCACTGGTCTTCTAGGTGATTCTGAGTGAGCCTCTAAGCCTCAGTTTCCTCACCTGCAAAACAGAGTAATAGGCTTCCTAAAGTAGTTCTAGGTGTGTAAACTGTAAGGAGCCGGACATGTACATGAGAATGGCAGCTGCTAGTTCATGGAAGGCTGGGGGTGACAAATAAGAGGGGACCAGAAGTGGAAGGTTGGGGTTGGGGGAGGGGAGGGGAGCCTGCGGGTTGGTGAGGGTTGTGGTATGGAGGAGAGTGGGATCTGAGGCCATAAGCAGGGAAGGAAGGAGAAGCGGGAGGCAGAGGACAGGGACACCTGCAGGAAATCTTGTTTGGAAGCTCCAAAGTCAGCACCTGAAGCCCATTACTGCTGTCCACAGGGGGCAGGGAGAGGGGAGGGGGCCAGATCCTCTTAGCAGAGAATTGAGAGGAAGAGAAGGGGAGCGCCAGGTTGGCCAGCTGCCTGGGTGGGTGATTTCTTGCTTGAACTAATCCAAACTTGGGGCTGGGGACAGGCAGTGGAGGCTGGAGGAAGGTGGAGGTGGGCACACACCTTCACAGAGGTAGGGGCTCCATTAGGGGTGTGTGCGCGGGGGGGGGGCCCTGTAGTGTGTGTACACACAGTTTGTCATGGATAGCATTCCTGTGCATTCTTTTTTTTTTTTTTTGTAGAGACAGAGTCTCACTTTATCACCCTCGGTAGAGTGCCGTGGCATCACACAGCTCATAGCAACCTCCAACTCCTGGGCTTAGGCAATTCTCCTGCCTCAGTCTCCCGAGTAGCTGGAACTACAGGCGCCCGCTGCAACGGCCGGCTATTTTTTTTGGTTTGCAGTTTGGTTGAGGCTGGGCTTGAACCCGCCACCTTTGGTATATGGGGACGGTGCCCTACTCACTGAGCCACAGGCGCCGCCCACCTTGTGCATTCTTATTGGCCTATCTGCATAGCATGTGTGCACGCTCGTGTGAGTGTCCGTATGGTTTAGTGTCCTTCCATGTCCACCCACTAGTGTGGCTGTGCAGTTGAGTTATGTGCATGTAGCAGTAATAGTGATGATTTGAGAGCTGTGGTGCTCAAACTTGGCTGCCCGTCAGAAACACCTGGGAGCTTTAAAATTGGTGGTCTCCTCCTTCCCCCCACCAGACCCCCAGGTGACTCTTGTGAATAGCCGAGATAGAGAGCCAGGGATGTTGCAGAAAAACCCGGTGGAGCAGGCCTGTTCCTCTTCCCAGCCCTCAGCCTGCCCTGATAGAGCCTGCCTGGCCACGGAGTTGAACTGCAGACCCCAGACCCTAAAGAACCAGGCAGGCTATGGTGAGTGGGGCTGCCCCAGGTCATCCCTCAGCTGGGGACAGTTCTTGGTCCATATTTCATGCAGCTCAGACAAACACTGTCTTCCCTTCCTGGCAAGCTGTGCTCTGACTATGGGAACAGATTGCCCCCCCAAATATACCCTCTGTGAAGTTAAGGGGATGAATTAGCAGGATGGTGAGCCTGGGCTTAGACATAAACATTCTCTGTGTGCTAAGCCAGCAGGTTAGGTGGAGTTTGGCTCCAAAAGGTATTGGGGTGTGAGGGAGAGTGGCAGTCAGTCGCAGGTGGCCTACACCACCATTGCTTTGCTGTGAGACTTGTGCAGTCACCCCTCTTTGAGCCTCAGTTTCCCCATCTGTGAAAATGCAGCAATTTCCAAGCTGCCTCCCAGGCATCGCGTGTATATGTAGGTGTGTTTACATGTAAGTGTGTGCACGTGTACTTCCACATGAGGTTTTAATTAAAAGCTGTCTGTGGATCCGGATAAGGCGTTTTCAGTTCTCTCATTGTCCTGGCTTTGGGTGTATGTCCCGTGGAGTGTGGGGTGGCAGCTCTGTTGTGGCAGGATGTGGATTCTAGGCAGGGCTGGGTTTAGGCTGGGACACTTCACAAGTTTGCCAGGAGGGCCTGATGTCCCTTTGATGCCATCCCCTTTCTATAAATGGGCACACTCAGGCCAGAGTGGGGTGTGACTTGTGAAAGTGACGCACACCTGACTTCCTTTCTGGTGGGCAGGCCCCACTCCTGTGTGGGCACATGTTCTGCATTCAGAAAGCACCTACTGGGTGTCAGCCCCCTTGGGAGAAAAGATTTAAAAAGATGCCACCCCTGACCAGGAGGACATTCCCTGAGTCTGCTGTCTAGCAACCATTTCAATTATTTCCAGGCCAGGTCCCTGAGCCCTCCTTCAACCCACCTCCTCTCTTTTAATCTAGGTGGAAGAGGTGTAGGGAGGAAGGAGAGAAGGAGGGCTGGCATTTACTAGGAACAAATAATGCACCAAGCACTGTCGTTAACACCCCACATGCATTTACTCATTTAATCATCAGGATGACTCTACAGGTGGCTACTATCATCATTCCCCTTACACAGATGAGAAAACTGAGGCATAAGGAGGTTAAAGAGATCGCCCAGGGCCACAGTCAGCTCAGCGCACAGATGCTAATGCCGATATTGAGGCCCCCATGCTGCAGGGAAACCCCCTCTGAGCCCTGGCCAGCAAAACTGTGGTTCCTCTGGAGCCTCAGGGTGCCCTGGCCTGACAGTCAGAGGTTGGGCTCCGTGACCTGATCCCAGGCCCTGTCCTACATCCCAGTTTCCCCCCCTCATCCACACGTCCTGACCTCTGGTCTCTGTCCCCTGCCTCCCTCTCCCCTCTGCACCCTGCTGCGCCCCCCACCCACCACAGACCCTGCCACAGAGCCTGATGATGGTGATCGCCCCTTCTAATTGCAGCCGTGTTCCCAAAGCCACATTCGGTTATCACAGAGGGTGCAGATCTTGCAGCTCAGCCTCCTCGGTCCCAGGCCCTCGGGGCCAGCTCAGGAATGGAGGGAATTAATTACATTTTTCCCATCCCCTTCTTTTAAAGTAGGGGAGTGCAACTGGCACGTCCCCGGGGAGGGGGCAGCAAGCAGAAGCTGTGGAAGGGGGGCCCCACCCCCAAACCAGCAAGCCTCTCCCCAGCGGGCGGAAGGGAGGGTGAGCTGGCCCTTATTGATTTAGTCTGGTAGAGGCTGGGACTGATTTGGAGCAGAGGGAGAGGAAGGGACTGGGGGCTGGGTGGGGTGTGGGGAAGGAGAGGAGAGGAAGGGGTGGCTGTCAGTCAGCCTGACGGACAGCCCTGAGATTTGCCTTCAGATAAAACCTTACAGATGTGGAGGTCGGTATTGATTTTGAGTTAGTAACGGTAACGTACCAAGAAGTAATACATTAGTGAAAGCAAGGTCACCGGGAAAAAGTAAAACCCACCCGGGAGAGGTCTTTGCATTCTTAAGGGGGGGTGGATTACCGCATCAGACCAGGACTTCCTCAAGTTCAAAAGTTTGCAGGCCTCAGACCTCAGCTGGGCCCCTTACTGCAGAACTGCTTCCTGCTTCTGCGGGCAAAGAGGGACTCCCAGAGGTCCCCAGGGAAGCCAGAGGCTGGTGAGGGCCACTGGGCCCCAAGGGCTCTGCACAGTGGGATTGCCCCGGCTCTCTCTGCCCTCCCCAGCACAGCCTGCTGCAGGGAAGAGCACAGTGAGGGGGTCTGGGAGGCCTGGGTGCACCTCTGAGCTCTGCCACTTAGCAGCTGTGAGTTCAGGTGAGACTTTCACTTCCTGGTGCCTTGGTTTCCCCATCTGCAGAATGGGGGTAGTGATAGCCCATTTGCTCGTGGTGTCAGTGAGATGACCCGCGTAACTCAGAGCTGTGGGCTTCATCAGCAAGTGTCCTCCCTCCTGACTCTCTCCAGTTGGAGACAGGGGGCTGGGTGAAATGGAAGCCCTTTGATCCAGGGACTCTGGGAGAGAGCAGCTGATGCTGCCCATCCCCCGTTCACACCTACCCCAGATGTGGATTCGATTTGATGTTCCAGGGCAAATCCCATTGAGGAAATCTCATTACAGTAAAAGCTCCCTAGGCCCTGAGCCGTTTCTGAGCTGTCTGTTAACTGCCAAGGGTCCAAGGCCTTCCGAGACACTGGCTACCACACAAGCCCTTTCCAGAAAGGACCACTGAGGCCTCGCAGCTCCTGGGGTCTTTGCTGTTGACTTTGACCTTCTTGTTATTCTTTAAACCTGTGGGCATGAAGCCAGCTCCATCCCAGGCACCTGTGGGCCAAAAGCTCTTCTGTCAAATCTTCCCAGGGTGGTGGGCTGTTCTTTTTGGTCTTGCTGGGTACCATCTCCTTGAGGAGGGCTTACCTAACTACCCTACATTTCCCCTGATTTTTCCTCTGTAGCGTTTATCAGTATTGGGAATTCTATCGTTTCCTCGCTGACTTGTTTGTTGTCAGCTTCCTTCACTAGAATGACAGCTCCGGGAAGGCATGGGAAGGGGGTTGTTCATTGCTGTGACCCCACCGCCTGGCTCAGAGTCTGGCACATAATAGGTATGGCACATAATAGGTACTTAATAAAAGTTTGTTAAATGAGGCTCGGCACCTATAGCTCAGGGTCTAGGATGCCAGCCACATATACCAGAGCTGGTGGGTTCAAACCTTAGCCCCGGCCTGCCAAACAACAATGACAACTACAACCAAAAAACAGCCGGGCGTTGTGGCGGGCGCCTGTAGTCCCAGCTACTCGGGAGACTGAGACAAGAGAATAGTTTAATCCCAAGTTTGAGGTTGCTGTGAGCTGTGACCCCACGGCACAGCACTCTACCGAGGGCGACATAATGAGACTGTCTCAAAGGAAAAAAAAAGTTTGTTAAATGAATATTGGTGCATTCAGCAGGACCTTTCTGAGCTCAGAGTATGTAGCAGGCACAGTGTAGGCACTGGGGCTACAAAGCTCTGTCCATCCTTTCCTGAAAGAACCCACAGTCCAGCCCTATCTCCAGTCTGGCACGTAGTAGCACTATATGAAATGTTTGTTGAATGAATAAGTGAATGAAAGCAGGGTAGCTTTAGCAAACAGCACATTGTTTAGTAGACCTGGGGGTGGGGGGGAAGTGCAAGGTAGGAAAGGGAGGTGGGAGGGTTTAGGATGAGCAGGGAGAGATGGAGTCACAAGAAGCCTTCGCTGGAAGGTACTGAGCAGCCACTAATGGTTCTTGAGTGCTATGTCAGTCTTGGTGGCAGTTCTGTGTGGGTCTCCGTCCACAGGATGAGAACCAGGTCTGTGTCCAGCTTCACTGTCCCAAGAACCCTTGTCCTCTCCATAAGTGCTCCCCCATTTCTCCCTCCCATCACCCCTTCCAGGCTGGGCACTCTGGGGTTTTACATGTTGGGGGAGGATCAAACTGGGGTCTCATCAGGGCTGGCAGACCCTCCCAGGAGCCTCCTACCCCACACACTTGTCCTTCTGAAGGAAGGGAACTGGGTCCTGTGTGTCTTCCCTGAACCTAAAGCCTAACTTGGGACCCCCCCTTTGAGGGGGAAGTGGGGTTCATGTTTGTGTGGGGTAGGAATGGGAAGGATCTCAACCGGGACAGACAACCTGGAAAAGAATTGGTGTTCCAGCCCCAGGAACATGAGGTTCCTGAGTGTGCCCTGGGATCCTATGTCCCCGACCCCAGCAATTGCCAGTACAGTGGAGTCGGGTGCCCACACCCAGCCCCAGCACCTGCTGCTGGCCCTGCTGTGGCAGAGACCTGGAGACCTTCCTCCCTAAACAGTGCCATTGCCCAAACTAATCTGGGCCCTATGCGGCCTAGCCACCTCCTCCCCACACCTTGCAAGCCCATCCCGGTGTGTCTCTGCCATCTCCATGGGGTCGACACGCCATTATGTCCCACCTAAATCCCGCCAGCTACAGTGGAGATGAGGAACAGAAAATGGGAAGCCCAGCTGTCGACTCCTGGACTCCAGGTCCACAAGGGGGCCCAGGAAGGGAAAGGACTGAAGGAAGTGTGCTGGGAGCATGGAGGGAAAAATCAGGCAGAAGCTGTGCTCAAAGTGAGGGGCCCTACCCCACTTGCCCCCCACCCCGCAGTCTGCTGCTAGTCCCTGGGGTGAGAGCCTCTAGAGGTGTCTGATACCTAAGCTCAGCCTTTCACAGGTCAGTCAGGGTCAGGTGGACTGGGCCCCACAGTTCCCATATGCAGACCTGCTGGGAGATCTGGGGAAGCCATAGCCTTTGAGGGCCTCAGTTTTTCCATCTGAGAAATGGACATCCTAGCTCTGCCCCACACTTCTTTGAAGGGTTTTGCATTGGGAGGGTCAAATGAGTTAGCAGCTAAGGGACACCCTCGCAGGATATACAGCTAGTAAGTGGAGGAGCTTGGTGTCTGTCCCTGGCCCGGGCAATCCACATCCATGCCCACAGCCACCACCCTGCTCCTATGCCTACATCGGGAACAAATCAAATGGAAAGGCAAAATTATTCCGACAGTATCTAGTCTGCCACCAGATATCACTCGAATGCCTGAAGCCAATTTCTCCCTGCAAGAGGGGAAGTCGCAGTGGTGTGCCCAGTGGGGACTGCCACACGGTCCTGCAGCTTGGGGCTGGGGAGATCACCAGCAAAACTGCCCAGATCTCACACTCAGCTCTTCCTCCCATAAAGTGTAACATACATAAGAGGTCAACAGGCTCCTGGGCTCTGCAGGGCCAGCCTCTCCCTCTTGCCCTTTCCCTGCTTTCCACTGGGGAGCTGGACAGCAGGTGCCACCACTCCCAGAAGCTGTCCTGGACCACCAGGCTGGCTGAGTCCCCTCTTCTGGGACCCCACTGATCCATAGATAAGATGCCTCTATCAGGGCTCCCTCTCCCAGTGGTCTTTCCTGATTGCCGCCCCATCCAGGCCCAGGCCTTCTCCTGTCCCATCATCCCTACACCTAGGGGAGGGATCATGGCTCTCTCTCCTTGGAAGTCCCAGGACCCTCCAGCCCTCACCCTGGGGGCCAGAATCAACATCCCTGCATGTTTGTTGAATGAATAAGTGAAGCCCCCAGTACCAGGTTCTTTGAGCTGAGTTTTTAGAAACAAACCTCACCCTGTCAGTCGGAGTCAGAATCAAAGAAAGGTACCTGGGAGGCTATATGAAAGTACTGGCATGTACTTTGGTGTTGTAGGGGTAGAAAAATTGAAGTCCAGAGAAGCCGAGAGTGGAGTAGGCCTAACAAAGGAAGGAGGGCGAAGCCAGATGGGTCACAGTCCTGCTGTGATGTGTGTGTTGGAAGATGGCGGCCTCCCTGTCTGATGGGAGAGGCACAGTTCTCTGATCTAGGAGAGCTGCCTGACAGATGGGAGAGGCACAGTTAACTAGTTAGTTCACGCGAGTGTTCATTCATTCATTTATTCATGCAGAAAACAAGCCCAGGGTGCTCCTCAGAGCCAGGCCTGGGGATAGAGAGGTGGGAAAGGCCCCACTGTGCCCCTTGAGTTGGGGGCAGCTCCCTGGGTCAGGACTGGAGCGAGAGAAACACTGAAGACCAGTAACCACTCACACACGGGGTATGCAGACTGGAGAAACTGAGGAGCTCAGAGCTGCAGGGACCTCACGGGAACGCCAGGGCCAGCCGGCTGCAGTCCCCATGTGCGTTTGTGTCCTCGGGCCTGTCCTCTGGGACAGCACTGATGGTCTCTTCCCTGCAGGTGATGAGCATCTTGAGCAACCCCAGCGCGGTGGCCCCACAGCCGCAGGCCGACTTCTCCATCTCCCCGCTGCACGGTGGCCTGGACTCGGCTACCTCCATCTCGGCCAGCTGCAGCCAGCGGGCTGACTCCATCAAGCCAGGGGACAGCCTGCCCACCTCCCAGTCCTATTGCCCGCCCACCTACAGCACCACCGGCTACAGCGTGGACCCCGTGGCTGGCTATCAGTACGGCCAGTACAGCCAGAGTGAGTGCCCAGTGCCCTGGGTGGTCCCTACCCCTGCCCCCCACATGGGCCTCTTGTTGATTTGTAGAGACCTACAGAGTGGTATTGTGGTGGGGGTGTCCATTTCACAGATGGGGATATTGAGGTCCCTCAAGGAGAAAGAATTGACCTAAAATAATAGTGAACTGGACATCAAATCCAGGTCATCTCCTAGCCATGCCCCTGTCTTTGCATTCAGACTCCAATAGAAACATAATATAATCCAAAAATGCCATTTAACATTTTCTAGCAACCACATTTTAAAACTAAGAAGAAACATTCGGAATTCTATTTGCTGACATATTTTATTTAACCCAGCATGTCCAAAAGATTCTCATTTCAACATACCAGCCCTGTACAATTATTAATGAGACATTTTGCGTTCTCTTTTTTTATACCATACCTTTGGCATCTACAGGTGTCCCAAAGGTCACTCCTAAAATCGCCATACATGGGAAAAATGGCAAATTGTAGCTAAGTGCACCTTTATTTATAAAATATTCATTATGAAATTTTACAAAGAGGTAGCCAACACATAGAGAATATTCTGTAAATATTTTGTAAAATTCTGTAACAAATATTTGTAAATAAAGGTATACTCAGCTGCTATTTCCCATTTTTCCTACGTATGGTAACTTTAGGAACAATTTTGGGGACACCCCGTAGTGTATTTTACACTTAACAGCCCATTTTAATTCAGACACTAGGCTTTCACTGGAAATGCTCCAACTGTATTTGAATGTCATAAAACTTACAAATGAAAAAGTACATATAAACACCCAAGTTGTTCCAAAAATGCTTGAACGTTTTCCCAACCACTAAATAAAGCAGAGATCATTTTTAAACTATAAATTAGATAAAATCAAATCAACATTTGGGATCCAGTTCTCTGATCTCCTGAACCACAGTTCAAGCATTCAGTTACTCAGTTGCTGGCCACATGTGCTGTTGGCCACTGTGTTGGACAAACCAGTGTGAGACCCTGCTCTGTCCTTCACCCCCACCCTCAGCCTTGCTTTCCCCAAACTCTTTGATAGTCTATCACCCACCCCAGCTGTTACCTCTTTGGCACTTTGCCTTGGGGTGGGGAAAACAGAACCCCAGACCAAAAACTAGAAAAGGCAGGCCTGGTCACAACCTCCAGCCGCCTGACGGGGCCAGCAGCAGGGCAGGCCGAGACACGACAGAGATCCAGAGGTCACCAGGTTCCCCTCCTGCCCCACCTCTCTGCAAAAGCCTCACCTGCTGGTGTCAAAACTAATCAGAAGGGTGTGTGGCCAGAGGTTGAGGCCCCAAAGCCCAAGGGCGTCCTTTCCCTTAGCCACAACCCTGGCCCAGCCTCATTGACCTCTGCTTCCTGCCCACCCCCAACCACTCCTTCTCACAATGACCTTGGCCTCTACTGCTAAATGAAGGCCAGCTGTGTCAGCCTCGACCTCCCCGCTGTGTTCGCAGACCCTTCCTGTGTATGTACATGTTTGCATATGTATACTACATATATGTGTGTGCGCTTGTGAATACATGTATCAAGAATGTGTTATGACTGGCGTGTGTCTGTGCATGCATTGTGCACAAGAGATGCACCTGAGTGTGTCAGCATCCCTGGGTTATGGCACACATCTTTGCATACAGGTAAGTACATGTAAGTGAGCACATGTGGGTCTGTGTATGTATGACCGCTCACATGTGTGCCTATAAACAAGCACGTTGTGCACACATGATATGTGTGTGTGTGAACACTCATCTGTACGCATAGGTGACTATATGTGTCTATAATATACATACCAGTTTAAATGAGCATCTAGGTGTGGACATGTGGATGGGGATGTCTGTGTGTGTGCTTGTGTGTGTAGCATATGTCATGTGTGGACATGTATGATGAACATGCATGCGAGTGTGCAAATAAGTGTGACTGTGCAGTGTGTAGACATGTGTTCATGCATGTACATATCCTTGAGTGTGTGTGTGAGATTGTGTTTGGAGTATGCATGAGGACACGTGTACTACGTGTGCACTGTATAAATAGGGTATGGGTGGGTTTGTGTATGTGCATAGGTGTGGCTGTGTGAGAATGTGTATGGCTGTACGTCTGGGTGTGTACATGTGTCTATATGGACAGCTGTGTGTGTGTACCTAGGGGTATGCATGCCTGTTGGAGAGCAGGGTGCATGCTCATTTCTAGAGGGGCCCAGGGCGACCCCCTGGCCCAGCCCATGTTGCTGGGCATGGGGTGAGGCACACATGCTCTTGATAAAGCTTTAGAGCGGCCTCAGCAGCAGCCCCGGCCTGGGGCAGGCGTTAGTCACAGCTAAGCCCGGTGCCCTGCTCCAGGGGTGCCTGCCCCATTCGGAAATAAAATTAACCCCGAAGTCCAGCATGGGGGCGGTGGGGGAGGGGATCAAAAGGGAAGGGGCCTGGGAGGCGAGAAAGAAGTGTTTGTTCCCCCTTCACTTGGGCTGAAGCTGGCCAGAGCTACCCCGCCCAACTCCATTCTTCCCTTTTCCCTCCTCCTTTCTCTCCCTCCTTCTCCCCTTACTCCCTTTCCAGCTCCATCTCCACCCCTGCTCCCTTGGCTCCTTGGGGACAGCTCAGAGCTCCTCTTGGACCACATTCTCCAGCTCTCCTCAAAGGAATTCCCAGCACCAAACCCACCCTACAGAGGCTCCTGGGTTGAGCTGGGAGGGATGGGAAACAAAATCTGTTCCTGTGCCACCAGTTAGCTTGGGTAAGACACACTCCTGACTCTCTGAGCCTCAGTCTTCCCATCTGTGAAATGGGGGCCACAGATTAGACTCAGTGGTTTCAGAGTGTTTCCATTGCACTGTTCTGGGGAAGCCCAGGGACACATCATGTTCCCATTGATCACCTGGCCCACGTCCATGGGCAACTGAATACACCTGTGCTGGGCTGCCCCAGTGAGGGTACCAGAGAATGCCCATGTCTGTCTGTCACCCCTGCACATCTGTCTGGTGGTGCACGAGTGAGAAAGGGCACAGGGTGAAATGCATGTTCTTCACCCATGTCATTCTCGAAGCTTTTTGTCCCCAGGTTGCAGATGTAAAAACTAGGCTGAGAGGGAGGTGCCTGTGGCTCAAAGGAGTAGGGTGCCGGCCCATATGCTGGAGGTGGTGGGTTCAAACCCAGCCCCAGCCAAAAACTGCAAACAAACAACAATAACAACAAAACTAAGCTCAGAGAGGCTAAGTAGCTTTCCCAAATCCCATGGCAGGGTAATGGTGGACTCCAAGTCTCCTAACTTCAAACCACTTGTGTAAGTCACTCAGCAGTGGTACGCACCTAAACCCCCACTGTGGATTCACGCACAGCTTCACACACACCTGCACGTGGGCAGGTGCACGGAGAGATGGGTTTATGCAGGAGTTTTCACTAACATGCACGCACACATGGCTTTAAGGTAAATATGTCAAATGTCAGTGATGGACGAATGCCTGTTTATTGAGCACCTACTGTGACCTGGCATTTCATGCTCACGGCCACCCTGTGCAGTTTGCACAGTTACTCCCATCGGACAGAGGAGGGAAGAGCATCTGAGGGAGCCCATTGGCCTGAGGTCACCCGGCATATGAATAGCCGTACCTGCAGTCCCATATCTGGGAATCAGTCTGCAGGTATGTGTAGAGGAAGTGCTCCTGCGGCTCGCACTCTTAGACTCCTCCTCCTCTCTCTGGGCCGCCCATCTTCCCAGGGACACCTCTACATTTTTTTTCCTGCTCTGGCCATTGTCCGTCCATCTGTCTGTCTCTCCTCCTTCCTAGAGGGGGTGGGGGCAAGGGGCCAGGGATGGGGCACACGGCAGATTAATATGGCCCTGGTGTTCCCAGAGGCCAGAGCTGTACTAATGATGGGGCTGATAGAACGCAGAAGTGTGAAAAGAATTTTAATAGATCTGACAACTCTAATAAGAATTTGTGTCTAGAAGGGTCCTCCTCTGGGGCTGCGGGCTGATGAGGCTCTGACGGCTGAGATTTGTTTACTGGTTGGCATCGCCGCCACATCTCCTGCCAACTCCCGATTAATCTAATTTGAGACGTTTGGAGCCCAGGCGTGGGCAAGAGGCAGAGGAGGGGAGACATGGAGAGACAGAGGGACAGGGAGGGCCGTTGACAGAGGCCATAATGAGAAATGTCACAGCCCTGCCCTCACTGGCCCCTTGGCTCCACCCCGGGGAGCAGCAGGCTCTGTGGCCCATTGGGTGCCCTTGAAGTTGGCTGGGTCATTGGTGAAGTTTAGTTTCTTATTGTTTCCTTGGCCACTTCGATAGGGCCTGGGCAAACACCCACTGTGTGCTGGGCCACAACAGGGTGGCAGCCGGGAGAGGCTGAGGAGGAGGAGACACACGGAGTGGCTATACCAGTGGAGGTGCATCCACACCATGCACACTGTGCATGGCTCTGGGCCAGCAGTCTTCCTGTGCCTCAGTTTCCACATTCACATCTAAAGCATAGGGCTGTTCAAAGAATTAAATGAGATCATGTCTCTCTGGCTCACTGTAAGTACTCAATACATGAGGACGGCCACTTTGCTGTTATCATGATTGTCACTCTAAAGGTAAAACCACCATATGACCCACCAATCCCTCTGTGGGGACTGATCCAAAGGAAAAGAAATCAGTATCAAAGGGACACCCACACCCATGTTCATTGCAGCACTATTCACAACAGCTAGGATATGGAATCAACCTAAGTATCAATGGATAAAGAAAGTGTAGTCTATAGGCACTGTGGAATACTATTCAGCCATCAAAAAGAATAAAATACTAGCTAGGTGTGGTGGTTCACACCTGGGAGACCAAGGCAAAAGGATTGCTTGACCTCAAGGGTTCAATACCAGCCCAAGCAAGAGGAAGACCCCATCTCTACTAAAAATAAAAAAATTACCCAGATGTGGTGGCAGGTGCCTGTAGTCCCAGCTACTCAAGAGGCTGAGGCAGAAGCATTGCTTAAACTCAGGCATTTGAGGTTGCTGTGAGCTAGGCTGATGCCATGGTACTCTAGCCTGGGCAACAGAGTGAGAATCTGTCTCCAAAAGGAAAAAAAAAAAGGCTAAAATCCTGTCATTTGCAGCAACATGGATAGACAGGGAAGTCATTATGTGAAGTGAAACAAGCTAGGCACAAAAAGATAAATGTTGCATATTCTCACTTGTATGGGGGAGCTAAAACAGTCAACCTCAAGGCTGGTTACCAGGGGCTGGGAGGGGGAGGGACAGGGTGAAGAGAGGTTGTTCAGTGGGTACAAACGTTCAGTTAGTTAGAAGGTATCTGTCCTAATGTTCCACAGCAGAACAGGGTGACTGTAGTGAGCACCAATGTGTTGTGGATTTCTTAGTAGCTGGAAGAGAGGACTTGAAATGTTCCTAATACATAGAAAGGATAAATACTCGAGTTGATGAATGCCTTATATATCAGACTTAATCATTACCCAGTCTGTGCATGTAGTGAAATATCACATGTACCCCATAAATATGCATAAATATTATGTACTTTTTAATACTTTTTTTTATTTTTTTGTTTTTGTTTCTGTTTTTTGCAGTTTTGGGCCAGGGCTGGGTTTGAACCCACCACCTCCGGCAGATGGGCCGGTGCCCTACTCTTTTGAACCACAAGTGGCGCCCTTTTAATACTTTTTTTTAAGCTAGCGTCCTCACTCGACCCACAGGAATAGCTGTGGTGTCAAAGGATGTCGTGGTGTGGAATAAGGAGAGGAGGTGGCAGCCACTGACTCAGGGCAAGGATCGCCTGACTTGGCCATTGCCTGGAGTAGGGAGGAGGACCCATGCAGGATGTGGGGCGTAGAGTACCCTGGGCACTCTAAAGGGCTGTGCTCAGACTAGGGATTATTTATTCTCTAGGAGGCTGCTGGGTGACACCTACAGGGGCGACTGGGAGCTGACATCAGACTCCACAAAGTATGGGCCACGTGGCCTTTCGAGTTATATAATCTCTCAGGGTCTCAGTTCCACCATCTGCAAAGTGGAGATACCAGTCCTCCCAGCCTCATAGAGTTATTGTGAGACTTAAATGAAACATGAGCATAAGGTGCTCACAGCATCGGGCACAGAGCAAGTTCCAGGTGAATGCCAGTTCCCCTCCTTTCATTCCTGTTTCTTCTCTGGGAATCAGGCTTCCTGGCAGGGTGGACCCCGCAGCCCTGGCTCCAGGTAGCAGAGATGGTGTGGCCAGGGACTCACCCAGGGGAAGAGGCAGGGTTAAGGCAGGGCAAGGCTGATCACCGCCACCTCTACTCTACCAGTGGGGAACCTGGAAGCCAAGTGACTTCAGCTCAGGCCCTGGGCAGACTTAACTCTCAACACCCATCTGAGAGCCTGGTAAGATGAAAAGCACAGGGTCCAGACACTCCAAAGAGGCCCCAGGGCATTTGTATATCCTTTAGACATCTAGGGGAACAAGCCCCTGAACGCTGTGTGCCACCATCTTAAAGAACATTATCTCTTTTGCTCATGGTAAAGCAGCCCTTAGGGGGCTGGAAATTGCTCTCCTCATTTACAGACAAGGAAGCAGGACCAGAGAGGTAAAGGGATGTGCCCAAAGCCAGGTGAGCAGGGGGTGGCTGGGACTACAAGCCACTTCATTGGCTGTGCATTTCCTTCTGGCCCCAATCAAAGGCCACATTTGCTCACTAAATCCCAAGCCTAGTCTCCCCCTGCTTTGGAAGCAGTGTGCCAGGCACAGAACTAAGTAACCACCACTTTGTATGCATTTCCTTGCTTAACCTTCACAACAACTCTGCAGCCTCATGCTGTTATTATCCCTATTTTGCAAATGGAGGCTTGTAGAAATGAGGTGGTATGCAGAATTTGAACCTGGTCATTTGAGCTACTAGACAATAGGCCCTCCTCTGGCTCCACAATTGGTACTGCGCATCTTGCCTCCCTAGCCCCGCCCTCAGGCCACACCCATCACCTTCTGGCTCCACCCACCTGCCCTAGGCAGCAACCTCCAACCTTAGGGAAGCTACAAAGTTCCCAGGTGACAGAGAGGGTGTTGGACCAGACAAGCCTCGTCATTTCTAGCACAGTGCTCTTTCTGTCTTCCTCTCACTTTAGATCCCATAGGCCCCAAGGGGTCGGATTGGCCAAGGCCACAGATCCTGGCTTGGGAGGCAGCATCCCGGTGCCTTAGAAGGCCTTGGCCACATGCCAGTTTTCTGCTGAAACCTCAGATAGACACAATTAGTACACTCAAGACAGAGCGCATGTACACTCAGGTCAGTGGGTGTCCCTGCAATACACGTGTGTATATGGCTCAGGTAGAACTTGCCTGTGCACAGTACCTAGATAAGCACAGGGTTTTCACTAGTCCTCTGTCACAAAGGTGCACACGGCTTGGTTGCATATGTGCCCATGAGCAGATGCAAGCATTGCTCTTGTGTGAACATTCACATGCATGCCCATTATTACTTCAGGGGGATTCTTGTTGCCATTGTTCACACACACAAGTGTGCACACCACATGCACACTCACCCTCACTTGTCTGTCTCTTCTGGTTGACCAGAACTGATGGGGCCGTAGGTCTCCATGCCCCGCATATCAGTGTTCTGGCCCCTTCTGCTTGGACTCTCACCTGCAGAAGCTGCTTTGGCTTTGGAGCAAGGGTCTAGCTTTGCCCCATCCGTGACCTGGGCTCAGATCCAGAGGTGAAAAAAAAGTCTCACCCTTATTAATATCTGGGCTAGTGGGACACAGTCCTCCCCCATAATAGGGATGTGTAGAGAACTTGTTGGAAAGTGGGATTGATTCTTCATGCAACCACATGGATACCTTCTGTTCCTCCTATAGAACCCATGAGACAGCTGGCAAATAATAAATGTTAAGTAAATATTTGCTGAGTGATTGGACAGGAGGTGAGAGAAAGAGCTTCGTGGATGGATGGATGGAAGGCTGGGTAGATGGACAAATGGATGGATGGATGAACAGAGCATGGATGGATGGATGGGAGTAAAAGGAAGAATAAACAAAAGAACCTAAATTTCAAAGAGTTCCCCTTTTTCTCCAGCTGCTGTTGATTACCTGGCCAAAAACGTGAGCCTGTCCACTCAGCGGCGCATGAAGCTCGGGGAACATTCTGCTGTGCTGGGACTCCTGCCTGTGGAAACCGGCCAGGCCTACTAGGGCCCCTGGGGTGACTTGCCCCAGTCCAAGTCCTGGCCCAGCCCTTATTGACCCCTGAGCTCCCAGCCTCATCCCTTCATCCCCCTGGGGTCCCAGGAGAGGAGCCCACGCCCTTCTCGTAGCTGACCCTCGGGAGGTGGACAGCCAACCTCTCTCTCACCCTTGGAGCCTGCCTTCCACTCCTTCCCCAGGAGCGTTTCTGGCCAGCTTGTATCCTCCCCCACCAAGTCACTGCTGTGGCTTCAGGGCCATCTCAGGCATGGAGATCGAGGCTCACCTGAACAGAGCACCTTGGGCAGCCAAAGGAGATGCTGCCTGAGCCAAGGTCCTGGACCCCTTTGGACCTGATTCCAGTGGGTGCCATGGTCAGAGGTGGAGGTGATGCCCACCAGCTGCTCTCAGCTGGAAGTGCTGGGAGCCTGCCCCGCTATGTGGGTCTCTGGCTCAGCATCAGATCCACCGCCCCTTCCTCCTCTACACACTGGGACGCTAGCAGAGTGGACCCCGGCCCTGGGGTCTTTCTAGGGGAGTCAGCAGGGCAACAGTCTCACCACCACCCAGGAATTCAGAGGATGTCAGTATCCTCTCCACACACCTCTGCTGGAGTGACTGGGAAGACCAGGAAGGGGATAACCCAGAGAGCAACGCCCTGCAGCTGCTGGGCTTGTCAACCACACACCAGTCCAGGGGACCAGGACCCGACTCGGGCACCTGAAAGCAGAAATTGGAGACTGAACCCCAGGGTCCCACCTTGCCCACCCATCTGGGGTATGGAGAGCCCACAAAACATCTCAGCCTCCTCATTAGCTGGGGGTGGGGAGAGACGGGGAGGGCTTAAGCAGACATGAGTGCAGAGCACCAGGCAGGCCCAGAGGGGCTTTCCTAACAGGACCGCGTGCTCACCAGGCAAGCTTTTGTTACCCGAGGCCTCAGCCCTCTGCTGCCAGCCCATGCCCAGGAGGTTAGATTCCATACAAAAGCTCCCGCAGAGACCCACCCCAGCCGGCCCAGGCCCTGTCCTCCAGGACAGGGTCTCCATCTTCCCATGAGCCCCTGTGAGCTGCCAATGGTGCAGAGAGCTTCCCTTTGAGATTTGGAGGAGGGTTCACTTGTCCCACGGATAAGACTAGAGTTCCCTTGGCATTTTAGTGGGGGCTTGGCACTGTCCTGCCCAGCGTATCATCTTTCAGTGTGGACTCACGCTCAGCCAAGAGGCCTCTATCTCCTGATCTGGCACAGCTGAGCCGGGGCAGATGTGGCCATTTTTCAAGCCACTCCTGCTGGGCAGAGGAAGATGCTGAAGGTTCCAGAGAAGACAGAAAAGGCACCTTCTCTGGCCACTCCAGCGATTTCCTCAAGTTCCATCCTCTGTTAAGAGCTGGGAGCCTGGGGGGATGCCTCAAACCCTCTCCTGATCACTCCTCTCTTGGAACTTTTCACCACCCTCACTATTTATCAAAGTTATATTCATCTTCACCATCATGTCATTGTGAACCATGCTCTGATCACCATGATCAGGTGCTACGTACAAAGTACTTGGGATGGGAGACAGAGCACCGAATTCACAAACCTTGGACCAAATTGCTTGTCCCCACCTGGCTATAGGAGGCCACCTCTTTGCTCAGTCCATGCCGCCTGTCCTCAACCAATGGTACATTCCCAGAGGAAAGGGCTGCTGCTTTGGGAATCGACCTGAGCACCTCCCTTCTGGGGAGCTGGGCTGTCAAGATGCTGGGACATTTGCCTTCATGGATGTCACAGCCGTGACCAGTGTTCACCTGTTTCTTATCTTCGGACTTGCTAATATCAAGCCTGGGCTGCATCATGATCATGTCTCTGGATTAGAGGAACCCATAAATAACCGGGGACAAACAGGCTCTTTGGTAGCAAGACCCAGACGCAGACCCATGTGATCCCTACAAGTCCGAGCAGGAGCATCCACCTTGGGAGACCTTTGGTTCTTCAAGCTCTGGACAGAAAGGAGGACAGTGTTGTCCCTGGGTAACTCTGTCCTTGCTTTTGTAGCTATCCCAGAAAAAAAAAGCAGCTCCTCCAAGAGCCGCATCGTCTCCATGCACATTCCTTTCCAGTCCTTACCCCTGGAGCCTGGCTCTGAAAGTGTCTTGAGTCAGGAGCACGTGATCTCAGGTGACATCAGAACCACCCAGCCCCACCCCTAGGAGGTGACATTCCAATGCTAGGACCAATCCCAAATATCTCCCCTCTGTGGTGAAACGGAACCAAGACCTACCTAGGAACAAACCAAACAATTTCTCTTTACCCCCAACACCTTTGAAGTTCTCCCAAGCCACCATCTTGGTAGAAAATGGGACTTACTCCCCGAGGGGCCACACCCCCCCTCAAAGAGCCCTTGATCCCAACAGATTTTCCCTAAAATCCTACATATTAACACATCTAGCCAACTCAGTCTCTAAAACTCAGCCTTGTGTTGGCAGCTCTTAAATTCACCCGAGAGATGACATTGGCCAAGAGGCACATGGCCTCAATCTCTTGGGGGCTGACCGCAGGGCAGCCTGAGAAAGAAGGCCCGAATGCCAGTGGCCAGGCCAGCCCAGAAACAACCCCATCCTTCCCTGTAAATAGAGTCCATAGGAAAATAAGAGATGCTTCCTCCAACTTATCACACGTAGCTGTTGGTTCTCTCTATGGGGGGGCCGTCTTCTGAGCTCATTGTACATTAGTTGGAAACGTGGTGATGTGCTGTTCGTTTATAGGAAGTTGACTTTTTATAAATATATATATACATATATATATATACACACACATACACTAAAAAAGGAAAGAAAACCCCCACAGTGAGTGTCGTGCTAGTGCCAGGGACCATCTGTAGGGATATATCTTCATTACGTGTGTTTCAAATGATGCATTCCAGGCTCTATTGGGTTCTTTCATTTTTCTTGCTTTCTTTTTTCATTTGGTATTTCTCTCTTGCTAGGAAAAAAAACAAATGATGTGTAAGAACCAAGCTATGCTTTTATAACTCGTTTTTTACTCGAGCTACCCTTGCTGTCCTTTGGCCAGAGGAACGTGAGAGAGCAGAGGAGACAGGTGACTGGGAGAATAAGAGAGAAGGAGAGAATGAGGGGAGAGGTTTGCCCAGAAGAAAAAGGAAAAGGTAGGATTTCCAAGCTGATCGTGGCTTTGGGACAAGACAGGGCCCAGAATCTGACCGATGCTTTAGATCAGTGGTGGTTCTTGACTTTCCTAATGCTGCGGCCCTTTAATACAGTTCCTGTGGGTCACGACCCACAGGTTGAGAACCGCTACCCTAGACGAAGTTGTTAAAGCATTTCGAGATTTGGATCCTAGAACTCAATGAAATTCCATGATTTGCTCAACTCAGAAGACATTTTCTGGGGCCTCTCTCAGGTTGATATTCTCGTCAAGCTCCTGCGGGGGCTCCCTCGCTGTTGGGCCCCCTTTGGGGTACATCGGTCTTCTCTCCTCCCCTCCCACACAGCCACCAAAACCAGACCAAATGGGGGCACTCTGGCCACCAACTCTGAGACGCTCCGAGACGCGTGTGTCTGTCAACCCTGCCATGGCCAATCAGCGACCTGGGCGAGGTCTCCACAGTACTTCTAGATCATTCCTTCTTCCTAGTAACCGCAACTTTGTTGCTTCTGTGTTTGACTCACAGCCATTTCCCTCCATGGGGAAGTGAGCTGGGTGTGCGTGAGGGCGTGAGTCGGGTGTGTGTGGAGGTGTGTGTTTAAATGTAATCGTACCATAATTTATTCAGCTATATGGAGTAGTAGACTAGAAAGAGAAACTGGTATTTGCTTTAACTACCTGCTGCTTGTAAGCGCTTCCTCTGTAACTCAGGCGTAACTGTTATACATTAAAAGAAATTAAAAGCATTTCCAAGGTTTCATGTACTCAATTGATTGTCACTATGCCGCTGCCCCAAAAGGGACTGAGAGGTGTCTGAGAAACTTTTTGACCTAAATGAGAGAATTGGGATACGAACTGTTTCTCGTGTCCCACTGGGTCCCACAGTGCAAGGGGCTCAATGCCTAATCAATATTTAATCAATGGAATATCAAAAAGCCATGCTTTTTTCTTTTTCTTTTCTTTCTTTCTTTCTTTTTTTTTTTTTTGAGATAAAGTCTCACTCTGTTGTCCAGACGGAGTTTGCCATCAGCCTAGCTCATGGCAATCCTCAAATTCCTGGTCTCCAGCCATCTTCCTGCCTCAGTCTCCCAAGTAGCTGAGAACACAGGCACCCATCACCACATTTGGTTAATTTTTCTGTTTTTAGTACAGACAGGGTCTCACTGTTCCTCAGGCTGGTCTCGAACTCCTGGGATCAAGCAATCTCCCTGCCTCAGTAGCTGGGACTACACGCACACACTCTCCACCATGCCCAGCTCTTTTTTTTTTTTTTTTTTTTTTTGAGACAGAGCCTCACGCTGTCAACCTGGATAGAGTGCTGTGGCATCACAGCTCATAGCAACCTCCAATTCCTGGGCTCAAGCGAGTCTCTTACCTCCACCTCCCAAGTAGCTGGGACTACAGGCACCCACCACAATGCCGGGACATTTTTTGGTTGCAGCCATCATTGTTGTTTGGTGGGTCCAGGCTGGATTTGAACCCACCAGCTCAGGTATACGTGGCTGGCGCCTTAGCCAGTTGAGCCACAGGTGCCGAGCCATGCCCAGCTCCTTTTGAATTACTAATGGAGAGCTCTTGAGAGATATCTGTAAGCAAGTGAAAGAAGCAAGATGGGACAAGGGAAGAAGTTAAGAAAAGAGGTGGGATATTTTTGTTTGTTTGTTTTGGGTTTTTTTTGTAGAGACAGTCTCACTTTATTGCCCTTGGTAGAGTGCCATGGCGTCACACTGCTCACAGCAACCTCCAACTCCTGGGCTTAGGTGATTCTCTTGCCTCAGCCTCCAGAGTAGGGGGAATACAGGCGCCCACCACGCCCAGCTATTTTTCTGTTTTGCAGTTCTGCCGAGGCTGGGTTTGAACCTGCCGCCTTCGGCATATGGGGCAGGTGCCCTACTCGCTGAGCCACAGGTGCTGCCTGAAAAGAGGTGGTTTTAACAACCTCTTCGACCTGATGTTATCGGGAACTCAGGGTGTGGGGGCCAGCACTAGAGCAATCCCACCTTAAGGCCGGGGGCTGGCCTGGTGTACCATGCAAGATATTAGACAGTCACTGGCTGCTGGCTATCCCAGGGATGTGGGTGGGTGGGTAATGTGTAAGTGACATACAAACTTTCTGCCCAAGCATCTCTAAGTACAATGGCTCTTATAGGCTATGGTCCATGTACTAGTCTATTTAGGGGACAGGTGCATTGGCCCAGTAAAGAGGACCAGCAGCATCCACTCCACATATATTCCCCAGTCCAGAACCTAGAAGTTGGGTCTTCCCAGGGTCTGAAACCAATTGGAAACTACCCCCAGCATCCTTCTCTTTTTTTTTTTTTTGAGACAGAGCCTCTAGCTGTCACCCTAGATAGAGCGCTGTGGCATCACAGCTCACAGCAACCTCCAATTCCTGGGCTCAAGCGAATCTCCTGCCTCCACCTCCCAAGTAGCTGGGACTACAGGTGCCCGCCACAACTCCCTGCCATTTTTTTTTTTTTTTTTTTGGTTGCAACCATCATTGTTGTTTGGCGGGCCCAGGCTGGATTCGAACCCGCCAGCTCAGGTGTATGTGGCTGGCGCCTTAGCCAGTTGAACCACAGGCACCGAGCCCCCAGCATCCTTCTCTACGCAGAATCCCTGCAGTGTGATGAGCTTTCTACCAGCCCCCTATGGAATCCAAACAGCCATGTCAGAACCGATACTCCAACCACTTCCCACCCCATGTCTGTCCCACCCTCATCCCCAGCCAGGCGATCTGTTGCTCAGTCAGGAAGCAAGTCAGGAAGGCGTGGAGAGATTCAACTCTGCATCTGACTTGCTACAAGTACTAAGATAATTTTCTTCCCCTCTTGAACCCTATTTCCTTATATTTTTTAAAAGCGGGCTAGATGACCTCTAAGGATATTCCATGAGGGTAAACAGAGACGAAAGCCTGTGTTTTGGGCAGCCCAGAAGGCACCTGGATGGTTGCGAGCTGTCCATCACTAGTGCTGGGGGAGGTGCCCAGTGTGCAATTTGGGGCACACTGGGCACCTCCTCACAGTTTGCCCTTGGGGACCTCCTCTTAGGGAGCTATCTAGGAGCACCCCCTAATAACCTTTGTTGACATCCCACAGTCTTCTCAGGAATGTGAATGCCCAGAATAAAATCATGTTTCTGTGCAAGAAAAAAGGGAAGACAGATATTGGGTAGACAAGTGTATCTGTCAGCAATTGCCACAGTCCTGCTGCATGTCATAGCAGCCCCTGTCCCTGGTGTCGCCAGCCATGCACATCTTGTGGATGAGTTTCAGAGCCTTTCCTGGGGTGATATTGACTCGTGAGGGGAAGAGGCTCATTAGACACAGACAAATGGAGCCAGTGATGTGAGAGAAACAGGACAGAGAGACCGGGTGAAATCCTGCCCACACATGCCTGCATCAAGAATACCTGGTCCTTCTGAGAGCTCAGTTTCCAGAGCTCCACCCTCCCCTCCCTAGGTTGCCACTGAGTTACTATGAACAGAGAAGCATTTTCCTGCTCCTGGTGAGGGGAGCAGGGACCCATTTCCCAGTTATAGGCTAGGGAGTGTGTCCAGGGCTCCATTCACCTCTGCTCTCTCCCCTAGGAAGAATCAAAAAGTGCTCCCTGGGATAAAGCCCCACCCTTGGTCCCAGGTACCCTCTGTGTAACTTCCCCTCAGCTGTCCCATCCCTCAAATGCAAGTAAAGTCCATCTCATTGTATCAGGATAGACTATGGTAACCAACACCACCAAATCTTGGTGGCTTAAAGCACCAAAGCTTTATTTTTCCTCTCATTTATATGCGTGCCCACCACTCATCACAGTGAAGCTGATAGAGCATGGGCATCGTCTTGAGCCTCTGGCTGAAGATATCAGCAGGAAAGACAGAGATGGCGAATCATGAACTGGCTCTTGAAGTTTCCACCCAAAGACAGGACACGTCTGCTTAGGTTCCACTGGCTAGAGCAAGGCATATAGCCACGCCCCTCTTCAAGGGAGCAGGGAGGCACAGTGTACCCAGTGCCTGGGAGGTGGGAAGGGGAGCCTGGGGATGACACTCAGGACTGCCACACACACCCCCAGAGGGTTTTCAGGAGGATCTGGAGTGGAAACAAGCCACTGTCAGAGTTCCTCTCCCTGGAGGTAGGGTGGGTGGAGAGAGGCAGTAAAAAGAACAATGGATGGGCAGCGCCTCTGGCTCAAAAGAGTGGGGAGCCAGCCCTATATGCCGGAGGTGGCGGGTTCAAACCCAGTCCCAGCCAAAAACTGCAAAAAAAAAAAAGAGCAATGGACATACATGGTCTCTGCTCTGAGGGAAGAAGGACATCTTTAGTCAAGCCCTTGTGATGGCTCCAGGCTAGGGCTTTTGGTCCTATCATCAGTACAAGGACCTTGCTAAGCCAGCACTCTACCAGTGAAGAAATAAGCATCCCATGTACTCAGTTCCAATTTGAAACTAGAAGATTAAAAAATACATGCTCACAGAGAGAAAAACTAAATTAAATAAAAATGGGGAAAGTGAGGGAAAGGGGATGGGTAAATTCCCACCTGATGGCTACACTGCATGGTATATGGCCCACTGCCTGGGTAAAGGACACAGCTACAGCATGGATTTTAACCTTACAAAAGCAATTTATGTAGCCTAATTGTATATACCTTCATACTAACCTGGAAAAAATTAGCTTGCAAGGTAAAGATATAACCCTTTGATGTACAGGGGAGCAAATCAGGGGTCAGAAAGTTGAAGTCACTTGCCTGAGCTCACATAACTAGGCAGTGGTAGAGAAGAAGCTCTCTGGATGAAGAGGACCGTGTCACATTTTCATATCAAAGGGCTGGGGAGACGGGGCGAATGCGTGAGGGTGGCTGTCCAAGGTCTCAACCCCATAGAAACCAGATGGGACCACCTTCAGCTATGTGGTTCATACAGAGAGTCTTCTCAGGGTCAGAGACACCTGCTAGGCACCCGACAGTTGTCAGCAGTGCAGTGGCCCCTCCCAGAATTCACACCACTTTTGTTCTGTGAAGAGGTGGGCACGTTGGCTTGAAATACGAGCTTGAGGGAGAAAAGATGTTAATATTTGTGTGCCAGGTCCTCCACATTATAGCTTTAGTTAACCCTACCAACACCCTGATGAGGTTGGCATTGTGGGTCCCATTTTACAAATGAGGAAATGGATCCAGAGACCGAAGGAACAGGTTCAAGGTACCCCAACAAGAAATTGAAGGAGTAGAGATTCAAATACAGATTTGGCTGATTTCCAATGCCCTGTCCATCGTATCAGGCTGAGAAACAAAGTGAAGATAGGACATTGTGTGAATTAGGACAGTGTTTTCTGAAAGGAAATGTAACAGTCAGCTATTGTCACAATGCTGCTGCAGAGTAAACCTAAAGAGATGGTGACTTTTCACCTTTTGTATTAATCTGGATGGAGTTGAAACACATTCTTCTTAGTAAAGCATCACAAGAATGGAGAAGCAAGAATCCAATGTACTCAATTCTGATATGAGGACAATTGATGCTAATACATGGTGGTGGTGGGGAAAGGGGAACAGAGAGAGGGAAGAAAGGAGGGGGTAGGGGGTCATAGTGTGTGACACACCTGTTGTGGTGGGACACAATTATAAGAGGGACTTCACCTAGCAAATGCAAGCAGTGTAACCTGGTTCTTTGTACCCTCCATGATTCCCCAACAATAGTAAAAAAGAAAAGAAAACTCAGTGGCTGACAACAATGAGCATTCTCACATTTACAAGTTTGTGGGTTGACTATGGTTTGTCTAATCCAGGCTTGGATGGAATAGTAGGAAGAACTCTGAGAACTCCCCTGAGATTCCCGACACCCCAGTGAACACACCTAAGTAGCTCCCTCCTCTTGAGCATCGGCAAGATCTGTGAATATAATGGGTTAGTCATGACCTTGACATGATTATGTTACCTGGTGAAGGTTACAGGATAGTCAGCCACTCTCATAATAATTATATTACATTACATGAAACTCTCATCAGAGAAGACTGGAGAGTCTCCTGCTGGCTTTAAAGAAGAAAGCTGCTATGTTTTTAGAGAGCCACATGGCTAGGATATGAGGGCACCCTCTAGGGCAGTGGTTCTCAACCTTCCTAATGCCACTACCCTTTAATACAGTTCCTCATGTTGTGGTGACCCCCAACCATAAAATTATTTTCATTGCTATTAAAGGGTCGCGGCATTAGAAAGGTTGAGAACTACTGCTCTAGGAGTTCAGAGTGACCATTGTCCAACAGCCAGTGAAATAATGAGGACCTCAGTTCTACAGCCACAAGAAAATGAACTCTGACAACAGCCTAAAGGAGCTTAGTAATGGATTCTTCCCCAGTCAAACCTTTGGATAAGATCAAAGACCCTACCAACCACTTGATTTCAGACTGGTCAGATCCTCAGCAGAGGACCCAGCTGTGTTGTGCTCAGACTTTTGACCTGCAGACTCTGTGAAATAATAAATGGGTATTGTTTTAATCAACGAAGTTTGTGGTACTTTGCCACACAGCAATAGAAAACTAATACTAACATGCAGCTTGGCTTCAGGATGCTGGTCTGACAATATTTGTTTTGGTGGCCCATGAAGAAGGCAGCTACAAAGCCGTGAGTATAAATAATGAGTTCAAAGAATGTTGTGTGGCTTCCATTCCACTCTCTGTTCCAAGCTTCTTCTCTTGTCAGATCCACTAACATCCCATTGACCAAGGCAAGTCTTTTTTTTGAGACAGAGTCTCATTATGTTGCCCTGGGTAGAGTGCCATGATGTCACAACTCACAGCAACCTCACAGTCTTGGGCTTAAGTGATTCTCTTGCCTCAGCCTCCCAAGTAGCTGGGACTACAGGCACCTGCCACAACGCCTGGCTATTTTTTGGCTGTAGTTATCATTGTTGTTTGGCAAGCCCAGGCTGAATTTGAATCCACCAGCTCTGATGTATGTGGCTGGCACCCTCGCCCTCTTGAGCTATAGGTGCCAAGCTGACCAAGGCAAGTCTTGTGGCTAAGTTCAAATCAAAGGATGGAGAAGTATATTCCACCCATCTTGAGGCATGGCAGGAGTATGAATGTCTAATTCTATTATAAGGAAGTGAGAAATTAGGACCCATTATTCAGGAAATTTAGCAAAAAGAAAAAACTCTCTATCTTGTTCTACCTTGTTCACTTCCGTGTGTACACAGCTGACCAATAGGCAGTTCCCTCCATGGTGAGTTTGAAGTCTATGAATGCTCATTCCCCAGCCCTGTCATATCATTCCATGGATAACAGGCCTCCAGGAAAGTGGGCCTTTAGAAAAATCAGAGTGTTGGAATATCAGTATGAGTCTCAGGATGAACTTTATGGGTTGTTGGAAGCAGCTCAGGACATTTGACACCAGCAGGAAGGCATCAATTGCAGGTGACAACTATGCAGGTGTCCTATGCAGAAGGGCTTAGGCAAGAGCTGGAGGGCGGGAGGAAACTGGCTGACTTCCCTGGGACCTGTGCTGGGTCACACCCATCTGACTGTACAGATCTCTTCCTCCTTCTGGGAAGCCAGCTGCCCATGCCATCTGGGCATTTTATATGCATGATTTGCCAGCAGTTTTAAGAGGGTAGACTCTGAAGTCAGATACCTATGTCCCAATCCTGACAACACCACTGGAAAATCTCCTGCACATGTTCAAAGCTTCTCTGAGGACCCATTTTCTTCACCCTCTACAAAACTAGCAAAATGACAGCACCAACTTCCAGGTTGGTTTTGAGTATTAAATGCGATCACAGAATATGGCAATCAACCTAACTTTCTTTAGCCCTTATTTTGATCATAGTATCTTTTATCATGGGAATTCTTAACATTACAGGGAGGTACTTGGAGCTTCTTACCAGCAAATAGGAAAGGGGAAACCTAGTGAGTTACACAAGTACTGATGTCAATGAGAAAATAAGAATCTTGTTAAGGGAAGATTGAAAGATTATAAATAATTTCCCCCTGGTATCTTCCTAAATGGGACTCTTCTGTGATATAATAAATAATGACTTCAAAATAAAATTGTAAAATATATAAAAGATGTGTCATGAGGGATTATTTTCTCTTAATGGTCTTCAATATAGGTTGAGACTAATTTAGTAAAAGTCACCCTAAAGGCAGATGAGGAGAAATGAGAAGAGATTATAATCTAGACACTGAGTACCTTGATGATTCCATTTGTTCCAGAGATTAAGAATTTCTAAAAACAGAGGCTAATCCCATCAAGAAAATCACTATTGACATGAATTTTAAAAACTGGGCTTTTGCTAAATAATGAATGGCAAAGAGCTAGATAATTTATTCTCTGGAAAATCTTTAAAGCATAATTATGTAGACATTTAACAGGTTTCTTATAGAGGGCATTACAGAAATCTGACAACCTCTGTCCTTTAAGGCCTATGATTAGGCCTTTTACATTTAATATAATATGTGGTATAGTTGGATTTAGGTCTACCATTTTTTATGTTTTTTATGTGTTTATGTTTGTTTCTTCTTTCCCTTTGTGCTGCCTTCTTTTGGATTATTTTTAATGTATTTCAGTGTTCTATTTTAGTTTATCTATTGGCTAGGTCTCTTTATATTATTTTTTAGTGATCAATCTAGGATTACAATATACATATCTAACTTTTCACCATCTCCTTAAAATTAATATTTTACCTAAATAAAAATAAAACATAGATGCCTTACAACACTTGATGTTATAGTTGTCCCGTGTATTAAACATACATACAGTGAACACTCTCAGACAACGTTATACTTAACAATCATATATTTTAAAGAATGCAAGAGGAGAAACATAGTCTATTATATTTACCCTCATATCTGACATTTCTGTAACTTGCTCTTTATTTATTTATTTTTTTTAATGAAGTTTTATTTTTTATTTTTTTGTTGCAGTTTGGCTGGGGCTGGGTTTCAACTCACCACCCTCAGTATATGGGACCAGCACCCTACTCACTGAGCCACAGGCACCACCCTGCTTGCTCTTTATTTTTGAAGTTTCAAGTTTCCCTCTGGTATCAGTTCCCTTCAGCCACTTCCCTATTAAGAAATGCCCTGAGGCCGAGCATGATGGCTCTCACCTGTAATCCTAGCTCTGAGAGGCCCAACCAGGTGGATTGCTTGAGCTCAGGAGTTTGAGACCAGCCTGAACAAGAGCAAGACCCCATCTCTACTAAAAATAGGAAAACTAGCCAGATGTTGTGGTGGGTGCCTATAGTCCCAGCTATTCGGAGGCTGAGGCAAGAAGATCACTTGAGCCTAAGAGTCTGAGGTTGCTATGAGCTGTGTCACCATGGCACTCTACTGAGGATGACAAAGTGAAACTGTGGAGAGAGAGAGAGAGAGAGAGAGAGAGAGAAAGAGAGAAAGAGAGAAAGAGAGAAAGAGAGAGAGAAAGAGAGAAAGAAAGAAAGAAAGAAAGAAAGAAAGAAAGAAAGAAAGAAAGAAAGAAAGAAAGAAAGAAAGAAAGAAAGAAAGAAAGAAAGAAAGAGAAAGACCCTGAAGTTCATTCTTCTGGCTGAAGGGAACCTCCACCTGCAAAGTGTGGGGGTTTCCAAGATCACCCTCAGGTTCGATAATTTGGTAGAAGGACTCATAGAAGTTACTGAAAACTGTCACAACTATGGTTATGGTGGGTCCAAGACTAGTTGTCCGTTACCCATGAAGTCACAGACAATGTGGACTCCTCCAAGTTAAGATGTAATAATACACACAGAGCATTCCCAACAGGGATGCTATCCTGAGCTTTGATGTCCAGTTTTTACTGGGGAGCCATGGTTGAGCTGATATATTGGGTTGACTGCCTGCCTATGTGGCAGACTTTTTGCCTCCAGACCCTTGAAAGTTGAGGTGATATATCAGAAGGCCCTGTTGTATTAGCCAGGCTAGACTGGCTCTGCTGTGGAGGCAGACAAACCCCAAATCTCAGCAGCCCTAAGTGATAAAGGTCCACTGTGGTCCTATACCCTTCGGAACAAGTGGCTTGTAAGGTCATTGTATCTGGGGATACACTGTGTCTGTACCCTCAGCCCAGGGAGAGCAGAAAGGCACTAAGGAGGGAGCTATTCACCTGCCAAGTCCATCCATGCCCTGTGCCCAGCTGGAATTCTTGAGGGGCCTTCAATGCTCTGTGCCAACTCTGAGAGTCTGGGAACACTGAAATAATTCAGCTAGGCCAGACAGCTGATACAGGAAAGGGGCCAGTCCCCAGACAGTACGGAGGAAGCAGAGGAGAGGGCCGAATGTGTGGGAGTATCTTCTCAGCTGTGGCCTCAGCAAGGACCTTGCTGGGCATTCAGGAGTTCCAGAGGAGGCCTGTCACAGCTGGGGCTGTGGGTGACAACACCACTGGAAAATCTTCTGCAAGTATTCGAAACTTCTCTGAGGACCCATTCTGTGAATCTCAGAGACTCAGAGTCCTTCCTGGGGATTAGGGCTTTTTCTTCAGCCTGCTCTGCGAGGGATCAGGGTTAGAAGCCCTCTGTCTGTGACCATCACAAGGCTTAGGGCTTCCCTGGCAATCTGGGCTAGAGGTACACCGAGGTTACCACAAGGATGAGGCTCTGGGATGAGGTCCTTATGGTGATGCAAGAGGAGTTGCCATGAAGTCTGAGCATCCCGGCTCCATAGCTGCTCCTGGAGAATCTCACTCAATTCTTAACAATTCTGCAAGATAGAAATGATCATCCTCACTTTAGAAATGAAGAAACCAAGGTCTGGAGAGGTGAGGAAAATTACTCAAGATTATACCATCGGTGGTAAAGCTGGGGTTGGAACCCATATGGGGACTGTGTCTGTACTTTCAAAACTGTGTATGATGAAAAATTTCACAAGAGTAAGCACACAGCCATCACCCAGGGTCAACAGCTATCAACTCATCACCAGTCTCATTTCATCTGCACCCTCACCAACCTCCCCTCCACACCCCAGGGTTCCTTTGGAGCAAATGCCGGACCTCACACTGTCTTATCCTTGGATATTTCAGCACACAGAGACTGGCAGACAGTGGGCTTCAATAAATATCTGTTGGACTGAACAAGGGAAAGATCTCTAAGCACCTGTTAAGCCAAAAGTATATTTGTGAGTCTGAGTCTCTAAAATGTAGCCAGGTGGGAAGACAGTGAGCTTTACCATAACATTTGGGTTCAAACCCTGGCTCTGTTGGTTGCCATGGCTCTGGGATCATGGAGGAGCTCATGGAAACTGTACGAGCTTCAGTTTCCTCCTCTGGAATCCGAGCATCACACACAGTGACTTACAAAGCTGTTAGAATTGAATGAGCATGTGAATGCGGGAACATGCCCAGCAGATGGCCTGGCTATGGTAGAGTGTTCTAGAAGAACATGGGCCTGCCAATTGCATAACCTTGGGTAACTCACCCAATCTCTTTGTGCCTCGGTCTAATCACCTGTAAAATAGGGGTAATAATAGCACCTACTTCGAGGGGCTGCTATGAGGATTGAGTTAGTCTCTGCTAGATGTTTGATGTTTAGTACATAGTGAGTGCTCCAGAGGAAGTCTGAAGCATGGAAATGGACCGTACAGGGTAGCGGTTGTTACCCTGTAAGATACAGCTATTAGGGATCAGGCTACACTTAAGATGGGATGATGGCTCCTAACCAGTGGTAATTTTAGCCCTCCTCCCTGGGGTGACATCGACAATGTCTAGAGATGTTTATGGTTGTCACAATTGATGGAGTGGGCTGCTGCTGGCATCTAATGAGCAAAGACCAAGGATACATCCTGCAGGGTACAAGACAGTCCTTACAACATACAATTATCTGGCCCCAGATCTTAGTGCCAAGGTTGAGAAACTCTGGATTAGAAGGAGGTTCAGGAGGGGGTTAGCTCCATTACACAGGCCAGATTGAGGCCTCAGTCATCCTGGGCTGTGTCCAGATTCACTAAATTAATGGAATTTATTCCATCTTTAGCAGAGTAGCAGTTGATCTGCTTCTTTCCGGAAGACAGCTGGACGTGGCAGGGTGCCCTTTTTCTGCTGGGTACACTTTGTCTTATAAAGCGTCTTCGTCAAGCCAGTGCAGCTGGTTTGGGAGTGGACGGGCCCTGGGGAGAGTGGAGGGTTCTGCAGAAATGAGAGGGGCTTCAGTTCCCCATCAGAATGTAGGCCAGGTGGGAAGCTCTAGCAGGCAGATGTGCCCCTGGTCCCAGCCTGAAGAGGAGAGGAGGGGTCGGGGTGGGAAGCATACTCTAAGCCGAAGCACAGGGAAGAGTTCGCCAACTTTAGAACCAGACAGCAGCTGTTTAAGTCCTAGCACTCTCAATTTCCACCTGGTGACTTTGACATGGGACTTACGTTGCCTAACACTCCTTTTTCTCATCTGTGAAAGTTTACCAGTAAATATTGAGAGCAAAGGCAGGAAGAGAGGAGTTGTCCACAGTCCCAGAGTAACCAGGGCTTGAGTCGATATCTATTAATTCTCGGTCCAGACTCATCCCCATCTGTTCATTCATTTGTTCATTTATTTCATCAATCAGTCATTTATTTGTGATAGGAGATTGAAAGAGTGAAACGGACAGGATCCAGATAATGGAGGACCTTGAAGACTGTGGCAAAGAGGTTGGATTTTATTCTAAGCATGAATGAAAGCCACTAGGATCTTGAGTGACACGATCTTATTTACATTAGATTGTCTGAGTGTCTTATGGAGAATGGCCTACAGGCCGGCAAGAGAGATTCGGAGAAGCCAGGGGGCCAGTGACAATGGTGGCTTGGACCAGGTGGTGGTGATGGAGATGGGAAGAGAGATTCAGGACACACTTTGGAGGAGGAGCCATCAGGTCCTGACTATGAATTAATACATGGCAGGGGTTAGGGAGAGAGGGGACAGAGGGTAACCTCTGGGGTCATTTACTGAGTCAGGAGCAGGGAGCAGATGGCAGAGATTCAAATGGTCTTTTCAACATGTTGGAGCTGAGAACTCCCTAGGAGATGGGCCCAGGGAGACGGCACCACCTTGCAATTTAGGAACCTTGCAATTTAGAGGAAAGGATGCTGTTCACCCTGAGAATTTGGCTGGTATTTAAGATTCTGGTTAAGATCATTTAGGAGGTGACTGAAGTAGAACACAGAAGAAGAGAAAGCACAGGACGGGGCCCTTGGGTGCTCTAGCCTTTCAAGTTCAAAAGAAAAGGAGGATCCAGCAAAAGAATCTGCAGAGTGGCAGCAGGAGACAAGAGGAAAAGCAGGGGAGAAGAATGCCGAGACTGGAGAGGAGAGAGCGACTGCTGAGGCCAAATGCCCAGCACATAGTAGGTCCTCCATGCGGTGACACGAGCAAAGTGTCTAGAACATAATAGGCCTGCAGTAAATTGGTCAATACTGTCATTAGCTCTTAGGCACACTTGGAGGGTTGCCAAGAAAGTCCTCCACCTGCAGACTCCTCACTACTGCAGATCGACCCACTATTAGCCGTTTGCCACTGGAGTCCTTCCCCCTGGAACAACACCCTGGGAGCGGTGTGTGGGACTGGGGGCTTCTGCCTCTCACTGGCTCAGGGTCCTTTTCTAGAAGCCTCTGGAGGCTACATGTTTTCTTTTCTTTTTTTTCTTTCTTTCTTTTCTTTTTTATTCCTTGAAACTCTGTGTCACTTTGTCTCCCTCCGTAGAGTGCAGTGGCATCATATCTCACAGCAACCTCAAACTCTGAGGCTCTAGTGATCCTCTTCCCTCAGCCTCCTGAGTAACTGGGACTACAGGCACCTGCCGCCGATGCCCGGCTATTTTTAAAGACAGGGTCTCTCTCTCTGGCTCAGGCTGGTCTTAAACTCCTAAGCTCAGGTGATCCACCCACCTCGGCCCCCAGAGGGCTGCATGTTCTCATCTACAACATGGGGGTATTGATGGGAGGCTGGGGCAGAGTTTGGATTAGAATCCATATCTGCTCACCCCAGAGCCTATTCTTTCCATGATGCAGCATGGTGGCATTGCCCATACAGGAGGAAGCTACCAATGGATTGCTGAGAACTGGGCCATCCAGACACCTTGTTCTTGTTGCCTTTGCCTTAAACACCTCCACTCCACTTGTTCTCAACCCTAGTTGTTGCATATTGGAATCAGAGGTGGGTGAGGAGGGCGGGGCAAAGGGGTGGGGTTAAAACGTCAATGTGCAGGACCCGCCCCGGAACATTAAATTAGAAGCTCCAGGAATGAGGCCCACATATTTTTGTTATTATTGTTATTTTAGGTCCCCAGTTGATTCTGACACGAGCCAGTATTCACAACCAATAGGGAAACTGGAACTTTAGATCCATTTTCTGGATGGGGAAACTGAGGCTCAGAGATGAAGTCACTCACCAATGGCACTCAGCCAAAGCATGAATATAGACTTTCCTTCTCTTCTACCAAAAGGAACTTGTAAGTAAGAAGGCCCACAATGGAGCCTTCCCCAAAACCATCCCTGGGACATAGGAAATGCTTAGAAATTGCTGAATGAGTGAATGAATGAATGAGCTAAAAAAAATGGGTAGTAGATGCTTCTAAACAAGACCCTGCAATGACCAAGATCTGTCCCCTAGGGAAAGGAGGGGAAGAAATTAACCATTCCTGGCAACTGTATGTGCCAGGAATACTCCGGCTATTTACATGGAATATGAGGCATTTATAACCTACATTTTGCTGGAAGGGACCCACTTCACAGGCAGGAAACTACCCAGAACCAGTGGGTAGACAACAGCACCCAACCCCTGATCCAAAGCAACTCTGACATCCCAGAGTTGAAAAATAAAAATTAGAATGCTCCCTGTGGCTCAGTGAGTAGAGTGCTGGCCCCATATACCAAGAGTGATGGGTTTGAACCCGGCCCCAGCCAAACTGCAACCAAAAAATAGCCAAGCGTTGTGGCAGGCACCTGTACTCCCAGCTACTCAGGAGGCTCAGGCAAAAGAATTGCCTAAGCCAAAGAGCTGGAGGTTGCTGTGATTCGTGACGCCCCAGCACTCTACTGAGGGAGACAAAGTGAGACTCTGTCTCTAGAAAAAAAAGAAAAGAAAAAGAAAAATTGGTCATGAAATTTTCAAGAAAACTGTAGGTAAAGTTCCTCTGGAGAAACAAACCCCCAGGGTGGCGCCGGACCCATATACCGAAGGTGGCGGGTTCAAACTCTGCCGAAGAGTAAAACAGAAAAATAGCCGGGCGTTGTGGCGGGCGCCTATAGTCCCAGCTACTAGGGAGGCTGAGGCAAGAGAATCGCCTAAGCCCAGGAGCTGGAGGTTGCTGTGAGCAGTGTGACATCATGGCACTCTACCGAGGGCGATAAAGTGAGACTCTGTCTCTACAAAAACAAACAAACAAACCCCCACTTCTAGTTTTTGCCCCAAAGAGAAAGTCTCCATCTTTGGCTAGCAGGTACCTACATAAGCTGGACAAATGGACACTGTCACATAAATGCCCCAACTCCCTTATATCCCACGCCAGACACTGGACTGCGCACTTTATTTATATTATTTCAGGAATTGGCAAACTTTCTCCATAAAAGACCAGTTAGTAAATACTTTGGATGGCTTTGTGGACTATCCAATTTCCGTCACGATGACTCAACTCTGCGTCAGAGGGAAGCCACGTGTACACACCTAAGCATGTCTGCACTCCAGTAAGGTCTTCTTTGTGGACACTTTTAAAAATGCAAAACCCACTCTTAGTTCCCGGGCTATATGGACAAGTAGCAGGAGGATTTGGCTGAAGTCAGTTTTGTTGTTACTCCATTTTAAAGATGAAGAAACTGAGTCCCAGAGAGGAGAAAGAATTGGTGTAAGATCACACAGCCAGCAGCTGGACTCCGCAGACAGGCTCTAACCCACTCTGCTGCCATGTGGGCACAGCGCCTTCACTCGGAGGAGATCTGGCTTCTAACTTTGGAAAGCAGGGCCTCTGCATCTCAGCTAGAGCCCTGCCTGGCCCCTTGCACGGCCCCCTTTCTCAGTCCAGGGTACGTCCTTCTGCGATGTACAGCTTCTTCATTTATTCCAAGCACTTACCATTTGTTTGGGAGATCTAGAAATGTTGACATGAGAGTCGGAAGTTGGGGAGGGGGTGGCCAGGAAGGCAAGAGCAGAGATGGCCAAGAAGAACCCCCGCCTCCACACGCATCCACACGCACCCACATGCGTGTGCACACACACACAATGGCTTCCATTTCCTGGGATGTCCACCTGCTTTTATGAATATAAGTGGATTTGTAACAAGCATTGCAGCTGCACATAAGACATTCAGACATGGAGACAATTTTACTAGATAATAGACTATCATGCAGGATACAATTTAAATTAAAAAATGCAATTTTCACCTTGAAATGAACAAATGATTACAATTTCTATACAAATTAAGGCATTCAGCCTCTCTTTCAGTAGTGGCACCAGCCCATGAAATATGACATAATTACCATGAAATACATTTTCAAATATTTTGATTTTTGTCCGCCGCTTTTTAAAAAACATAGGCCGCCTTCTAGGTCTCCGAGTGTGTGTTGGCATTTCCCACCTTCTGGGAAAAACACATTAAAAAGAAAAGCCAAAGTCCCCGAAGATGAAGTTGGCCCCCCTCCCCTGCCCTCCTCCCCTCCCCCTCCCTCGGCTCAGAGATAAAATTGAAAAAAGGCAGACGGAGCAGAGGGGACGCAGACGCCCACCTCCAAAGCCTGAGATTTATCTAAGTTGCTACGCTTATCTGCAGAATCGCATCTGTTGGTTATCACGACGCCAGCCGCTCCAACCCTCCACCCGGCTCCTCTCTGGAAATCACTCCCCCAGCCCCCGGTCCTCCCCCCTGCCAAGGCGTGCCCCCCCTCCATCTCCACTCTTATTTTTTAATTATTTTTCCATTCTGTTGTCTCTTTGTGGCTAGAGACGAAAGCAAGAACAGTCACTGCCTGTGGCTGGAGCCAGCCCCATGTTGCTCTAGGGTTCAGGAGGGATGGGGAGGCAGACGGCAGATCTTAGCGACAGAACTGAGTGGATAGAGTACTCTGTTCATTGCCCGAGCCCAGTGACCTTGCTGACGGTCCTTCCCACCCTAATGCGTCTCTTCCCTGTGTCTGTACCTCCGCCATCTTGAACAACCCATTCTTGGTCTCAGTTTTGGGTGGATCTCTCGGGGCATTAGATCTGCATCAAAGCACCTAAAAGCTGACCTCCTCCTTGGCCTTTGGTCTTCATCTGAGCCTCCTGTCCTGACTCGCCACCCACTGGGTAGCCTTTGCCACCCTCACCTGCAGCCCCAGAACTTGGCTCCAATGTCTGGGCCCGCTGCGTCCTGCTTTTCCCTCCTTACGAGTTATTCTGGCTCTTCCTCAGGTTCATCCCTGGATAGTCTAGCCTGGCCCGAGCTTCCTCCACTTTAGCAGCCTTGTCTTCCTGCCCTTTCTTTGAGACATAAATGCAAACTGAGGAGAAACACGGATGAGAAGATGCAGCATAGAGCCCCTTTGTCTTTGGCTTAAGCACATTCGTTTTTGTTTCCCAACCTTTTCACCTGCTTCAACTTGCTCCCATCCAGCAACTGTCTCTAAAGAGGACTTCACTCACCAGGGAGTTGTCACTCAACAACCTTCAGGGGAAGTAGCCAGGAATTCCAGACCAGCAAAGCAAGTCCAGGCCCACTGCCACATCTTCCAGTTGCTTGTTTGGAAGCTACTTCATGAAGCATTGTGAACTTGGACCAACCAGATCCTCTTCTTCTTATGCCCCCCCTTTCCCTTCATTCTACCCTCCCTGATCTCTTGGTCTGACCCAGGACTAGGTGAAGACTAGGTCATCCTCCAGCTCAGAAACCAAAATGGTATGTCCTGGTGGAAGAAGAACAGGTTTTCGGACTAGATGGGGTTGTAATCACCATCTCTTTCTTGCTCTCTGAACTTGGCCAAGTTAATGAATCTTGGTACTTCAGTTTTCTCATCTGTAAGACGGAGGTAAGGACACTCTCCCACACGGAGGCTGTGAGGTTAACTTAGAGCATAGCAGGCTTTCCGCAGGTGTGAACTTCTCTTCTTATTCTCTGGCTCCCAGCTTGCTAAGGGATTTAGAGATATTTTTAAAAAAAATCTTTCCAGTTCATCAAGAAAAGTCCAAGTCCCAAAATGTTCATCACTTTAAAAGTCGTTGGTTATTAATGTACTCAGCCCTACTATGAAGCTAATTTATAGCTGTTGTATGAAGGGTATAACCCAACTATAACACAAGAATATGGGGAAAGGGATAAGGGTAGGGAGGGGAGGTGGGAGGTTGGGACGGAGGGAGGGTAATTGGTGGGGCCACACCTACGGTGCACATCCGTATTTACAACCACTCCCCATCGCTCACGCCAGCCTGAGTTCTTTCTCCTGTCAGATCAGGGGCAGTATTAGCTACCCATAGGAGCGTGAACCCTACCCGGGGAAACTAAGTGTAGGCCTCTTATAAGAATCTAACCTGTTTCACCCCCACCCCCCACCCCGGTAGAAAAATTGTCTTCCATGAAACAAGTCTCTAGTGTCAAAAAGGTTGAGGGCCACCATTCTGGAGGGGAGAAGCCAGGGTTGATGCAAAGTATCCACAACAAACAAATATCTGTCTCAAGAAGTCAGCAAACCAAGGCTGAGAAACCTGCTCCTTGTTGTTTTTATTCATTCACATACTTTATTCATATATATCATACTTTATTTATATCATACATATATATATATCATATATATGAATAAAGTATATAATATATATATATATATATATAGAGAGAGAGAGAGAGAGAGAGAGAGAGACAGAGAGAGAGTCTCAAGCTGTCACCCTGTGCAGAATGCTGTGATGTCAGAGCTCACAGCAACCTCCAACTCAGGCTCAAGCGATCCTCTTGCCTCAGTTTTTCTTTTTTCTTAATTTTTTTTTTTTTTTTAGTAGAGACGGGGACTGCTCTTGCTCAGGCTGATCTTGAACTCATGAACTCAAGCAATCCACCCACCTTGACCTCCCAGAGTGCTAGGCTTACAGGCATGAGCCACTGGGCCTGGCACTCTATCTATAGTTTATAAAATGGCCTCTGAGTCAACAATCAACAAGTTGCTGTGTTTGGTCCAAAGTTAGCCAATCTCATCGAGTAGTCATATATAAACTTGCTCGATTTTTTCTGGAGGAAATATATCTGCCTACAGCTTGGGTTCCCTCAGAAGCCAACCGAAAGATGAAAGATGGGCCCAAGTAGTGTATACGAGAAGCGATTTCTAGAGATACCAGTGGGAAGTACAGAAGCAAAGTAGGGCAAAACAGGGAGCCAGTCAATGACATTACCAAGATTGACTACTGAGAGCAACTGGAACCAGATTCCCCTGGAGAGCCCTGGGAGGTAAGGGACAGTACTGCTCAAAGCCAGAGGCATGAGGAGACCGGGTAAGTGTCCACCACCTACACTTGCACAGTTGGTGGAAGGCTGTTCCCAGCAGCCTTAACTCTCACATACTCATAGCTTGCACTCCACACAGGAAAAGTACAGCCTACAGGCACACAAAGGCGAGAGGCAGAGGCATGGGTGATTGGTGTTAAGCAGCCTCTGATGTGGTAAGGAATAGTGCCAAGCAGACATGGCAGGCACCACCCATCAGGTATGCCTGTACACTGGAGTTCACATGGGGGTTATATAACATAAATTATTTACATACAGTGTTTTTACTAAATTATTCTTTTTGTGTGACTCAAACTCTTTGATCAGTCTTTTTTGTTGTTGTTGTTTTGTAGTTGTCACTGCTGTTTGGCTGGCCTGGCCTGGATTTGAACCTGCCAGCTCCAGTGTATGTGGCTGGCACCCCTAGCCACTGAGCTATAGGTGCTGAGCCAGATCAGTATTTTTATTATTAGCTCTGTGATACTTTAGAATCATAGAACCATAATGTCTTTCAGCATGTCTAATCCGACTTCCTCTACAACTTGGGAAAACAGATATTTAGCTTCTGTTTCAACAAGTTTGTCCTACTGCTGTCTAACTACGTGATTAATTAAATTGATGCCAAATAAGAAATAGTCTGGTTTCCTTTGTGTGTTCACTTTTCATTATGGATTAATGAATGTCAGACTGTCCTTGACATCTAGATCTATTACTGTTAGAAATACCTTGGCATTAATACTTGATTTATTCTTGGAGAAAGATATTAAACTCGAAAGAATTGGCAAAATTCTAATCAGAAAATGGTGAGTGTTGGAAGCTCTCTATATTTTGTGTACATTTATAGTTTAAATATTAATGAAAGCTTTCCATTAAATGCTCATTCCAGATGGGTATGTGATACTAATTTATAAGGAAACACAAAATTAGTTTTATAGAAACTTCTAAAACTATTATAAATCAACCCTCAATGCAATATTCATCTCTGTCTACCCATTATATTAAAGTGTGCTAAAATGTGTAAATTTAACCTCAATACATAGGGGCTGAAAGCTCTTTTACATGATTTATGAGAACACCGAGGGATTTATCTCTCCTCCCCAGTCGTTTTCTTACTATCATCTCAAGATTTATGTTATCCAATCAGGTAAAGACCACTTTCAGCCCTATTTAAATAACTGCTGATAGATCATAACTTTTCTAGAAAGGAATAGCAGATAACTCTAGTGATAGTTTTAGATTTGACGAATATTGAACAGAGAAAGTTTGACTGCTGAGCTTTTCAACATCAGTCCACCATTCTTTTTCTTACAGGTCCGTTTTAACTCCATAAACATAAAAATGAACTGTTTCCAACAACTTTCTCAAAAACTGTCACCAAAACATTCTATTTATTTTCAACATAATCTCAGGAAAGAATACCAGAACAGGGGATTTTATGATAGATACAGCAATTTATAGCCATCCCATTAACACTGTTGCTCTTAAGTTTATTTTATTCTTTCAAGTCTGATTAAATGCATTATAACTTTTGTGCACAGTTAAATTTATTGCACATTTAATTTCATGTGATTACTTATAGCACTCTTTACAGAGACTTAATAAATGGCAAGAACATGAGATAAAGACTTTGTAAACACGTAAGTGTCATTTTATAAATATTTTATGGAAGTTTGATCTAAAATGAAAAGTTGGGTACTATTCAAAACATAGAAATGTATTTAAAACATTTAGATCACGCCAATTGAACAATTTCTAAAATAGTTTATGCCAGAAAGAAGATATTCTAACTCTAGGAAAGATGCCAGTTTTAATGGTGATTTACCAACAGATATTTCTGATGAACTAACATATATTTAATTGTTGAATCTGGTTTGAGTTTGTCCCAGTTCCAATTGTGATGTTTGGATTCCGATTGGTATCTTTGACAAAGTGCCGTAGCAATCAACCTGGTTTTTATTTAGCTTTTGAAAGGACAATCAGCCAAATTCTAATCTCAGATGTGTGAAGTTATCACATATTTCAGAAAATATGCGGCTTTGCAGTAGCAAAAATGGATCTGAGACATTTATGGTAAAGCACAGTACATGAGAGTCACATGGGGTGGATGAATTCATATCCAAGGAGTAAATTTGGGGCTTTGCTTAAGTTTACTTAAGGAAAAGAATGCATAACTTTGATTTCTCTTCAGTTCCAGTTCATTCAGGAGACTTATAACTTGCCCGTGGGCAGCATAGAAAGGCTAAGCATGTTGTGTGGGAAGAAAGCCGAGTTGCAACCTTGGAAGTCATATGACACGTGAGCTTCTCAGTGCACAAAACGATTTTGTTTTCCTTTGGTGATTCCCGATTTCTACTAGTCAGTGGTCATCAGCATTTTTATAATCTGCAGTCACACTTCCTTTTACAATGGGTCATACACTGTTAAATATGCTCTCTATTTTTAATACAGCCTTGCTTGATTTAATTCGTTCTTCTCACCTTCCACACTCATGTGGCAAATGTCTTCACCTCTAAAATGCCTTTACTCATGCTTGGTTTCTATCAATCTTTGTGTTTTCCATATTGTGCTGAGATAACATGCTGTGGGAGTGTATAGAATTACTTATGCTTTTAAAAATGTATTTCCCTTCTTCTTCACCCAAAGAACCTCAAAAGCCTGCATGTATTAGGTTAGAAGTTCTAGCAGCTCTTTTAGGATACTTTATTCTACTTTAATCACTTTAGAAAATGGGAAAAGACAGATAGCTATAACAAGATTGCAAAAAAGCAAAGAATCCCTTTTTCTTTTCTTTTCTTTCTTTTTTTTTTTTTTTTTTTTTGAGACACTGTCTTGCTTTGTTACCCTGCTAAAGTGCAGTGATGTCATCATAGCTCACTGAACTTTAAACTCCTGGGCTCAAGTGATCCTCTTGCCTCAGCCTCCCAAGTATCTGAGCATCTGGCACTACGAGTGTGCGCCACCACCCCTGAATAACTTTTTCTAATTTTAGTAGAGACGAGGTTTTGCTTTTGCTCAAGCTGGTTTTGAATTCCTGAGCTCAAATGATCCTCCCATTTCAGCCTCCCAAAGCGCTAGGATTGATTACAAGCATGAGTCACCATGCTTGAGCAAAGAACTTTCATTATTTCTGCAGTTAAACCAAACTTCTAAATTTCTCACTATCTGTGCAAGGCAATCCAAAATATCGGTATCCTCGAGACTTCTCTACTGAATCTCAGAGTACAACTTAAATGTACTATTAAGGAAAATATTTACTGCAGGAATTCATATTTTGAATGTTTTAGTTTCACATTTTGTAACCTGATCATTTATTCTATACACCATATTGCCATTGTAGTATATATTATAATATTTAGTTGAATGCATTTTTGACATGTTCTCATGAAACAGCCACTTGTCCATTTTTTAGTTTTCCTTACTGGAGTTCTGGCTCTTAAACATTATTATTTAATATGGCTAATAACACTTTTTTTGGATGTAGGCTACATTCTGAGAGATACTTACCTATTCTAAAGGAGGTAGCTTTATTTTTAAACATACAATTCAATGAAATAACATTCCATATTTCAAAATATATATATTTACTCTTTTTGAACTTGGAAGAATTGCAATCCCGGAATGCATTTATTCCCATTATTGATAATAACTATCTCTAAAGATTAAGTTCTATAGGCAAACCATAAGCCAATTCTCACCACACTTAAATTATCTGCCTATTTAAAGTGAATAATTTGAAGCATACTTACTCTAATATATTTTCTTTCTTCATTCTTAGTTACCATTTGAATGCCTTATCTGCATAAAAGTCTTGACCATAAATATTTGGTGTGTTTTACCATAACCAGTACCTTTTCATTTTTCAATAATGTAATATTTGGATGATGTAGTAAAGACTCCTTTTGCAAATCATGGTAGATGATATAATAGCAGTGATCAGAATTACTTTTTGGGTGATTATAAAGAGGGTTGGGACCCTTTGATTTGTGTTCTGACTTTCCCATTGCCTTTGTATATGATGGGGGGAAGTTGTCTACTTACTCTATCATTTTAGAAAAGGGTCTTACATATTTTAGGAATATTTAGAGTTATAATAATTTCTACATTCCCATGCGTAATGTTGCCTATAAACATGAAGCTTTGGCAAGATCCTAATATGCTATTTCCTATTCATGAAGTTCTGCATGGGAGAGGCACATATGTTAATTGACAAGAATAGGCAGCCAAGGCTGTGTGCTTTTGTGCTGATCAGACTGACCACATTCAGAGAGCTGTTGTTATTACTATTGTTTTTGTTGTTAGTGTTTTAGAAGGTTTGATAACACAGCTATACAGCTACAGCAGACCTTTTCAACTATTTGCTTCCCTGTCTTTTGGCAACATTGAAACACATCTCAAAATAAGAAACAGAGTTACCTAAGAGTTTATACCTTACAAATCCAATATGGGCAAAGTTAAGCATCAGCAATATCTGTTGGATGAGTTAGTGATTGAGATAAAGATGCAACAGAATAGATAAAAATTTTGTTTTGGCTTGGCACCTGTGGCTCAGTGGTTAGAGCACCGGCCACATACACCAGGGCTGGTGGGTTTGAACGCAGCCCGGGCCTGATAAACAACAATGACAACTGCAACCAAAAAAAATAGCCAGGCATTGTGGTAGGTATGTGTAGTCCTAGCTACTTGGGAAGAGGCAAGAGAATCGCTTGAGCCAAGAGTTTGAGGTTGCTGTGAGCTGTGACATCACAGTACTCCATGGAGAGTGACACAGTGAGACTCTGTCTCAAAAAAAAAAATTCATCTAAATATTGATTTTCTGATGAATTACATATTTAGTATCTTGTTCTCATTGAAGAATCCTAGTTTCTCTAATCCAACTCTGAATTTTGCCAGCTTTCATTTAATTTTTGTTTAGCACAGCATTTCGCTAAACTATGACAATCCACTAAATGCTTAGAATTTTATAAACACTTGTGGGGCCCTGCTGTATGCCTAATACCCGGCAAGTGCTAAATGCCTTACTTATGACAGCAGTGGTAAGACATCATTCCTTACCTCAAAACTTCATGATTTATTCCAACACTCACAATCTATGATATGAGGAGAGTCATAATAAAGATAAAAAGTAAATGAAATAGAGAATAATAAACATATGTACTAATGGCACAATCATGGATCCCAGTGAAGGATTAATGGTCAAAATCCTTTGTGATCCATTTTTTTTTTTTAACAAATAGTTCTTAAATACTTAATATGCTCCATGCTCTATTCTAAAAACGGGGGACACATCAGTGAACACAGAAACAAAATCCCTGTTCTGCTCTAGTGAGGCTGACACTTTAGCGGGAAGACAAAATAAATCATAACTATTATTAAAAAGTTAATTATGTAGTATGAAATCATATGTTTATCATTTTTCTTCCTTATGAGCCAAAAAACTAAAGTCTCAGTAAAGAAAAATATTGGGTAATTGTTTTTTTTTGTTTGTTTGTTTGTTTGTTTTATTGTTGGGGATTCATTGAGGGTACAAGAAACCATGTTACACTGGTTGCATTTGTTAGGAAAAGACCCACTTACAATCGTGTTTTGCCCCCAAGAGGTGTGGCACACATCAAGACCCCAAGACCCCACCCCCCTTACTCCTTCCCTCTCTCTGCTCTTCCTTTCCCCACCCCTCCCTCATTCTTCCTCTCTCTGCTCTCCCCTTCCTTCACCCCCACCGTGTCAATAATTGTCATTAATTGTCCTCATAT
>CAUYON010051333.1:0-19965 GCA_963573935.1 Arctocebus calabarensis | reverse complement strand
ACATTGTACATTCTCCCATCCTAATGGGTAGGAAGTGGTATCTTGTTGCGGGTTTGATTTGAATTTTCCTAATAACTAATGATGTTGGATGTCTTTTCATGTGCTCACTGGCCATTTGTCTTTTTTTTTTTTGGAGACAGAGCCTCAAGCTGTCACCCTGGATAGAGTGCTGTGGCATCACAGCTCACAGCAACCTCCAATTCCTGGGCTCAAGCGAGTCTCCTGCCTCCGCCTCCCAAGTAGCTGGGACTACAGGCACCTGCCACAACACCCGGCCATTTTTTTTTTTTTTTTTGGTTGCAGCCGTCACTGTTGTTTGGCGGGCCCTGGCTGGATTTGAACCCACCAGCTCAGGTGTACATGGCTGGTGCCTTAGCCTGCTGAGTCACAGGTGCCGAGCCAATCTTTTTTTTTTTTTTTTTTTGAGACAGAGCCTCAAGCTGTCACCCTGGATAGAGTGCCGTAGCATCACAGCTCACAGCAACCTCCAATTCCTGGGCTCAAGCAAGTCTCTTGCCTCTGCCTCCCAAGTAGCTGGGACTACAGGTGCCCACCACAACGCCCGGCCATTTTTTGGTTGGAACCATCATTGTTGTTTGGTGGGCCTGGGCTGGATTCGAACCCGCCAGCTCAGGTGTACGTGGCTCGTGCCTTAGCCCGTTAAGCCACAGGCGCTGAGCCATGGCCATTTGTTTTTTTTAAGAAAAAAACCTATTTGAGTCTTTTGATCGTTTGTGAATCGGTTATATGGTTATTGAGTTACAGGTATTCTTTAGATATTCTGAATTTTAATTTCTTATCAGATGAGTTGCAAATATCCCACTCTGTGGGTTGTGTTTTTACTGTTTTGATAGTGTCTTTTAATGAACAAAAGATTTAAATTTGATGAAGTCCAATTTATTTTTTCTTCGGTTGTCAGTGCTCTTGGTGTTACATTCCAGATGTCTTTGCCACATTAATGTCACAAGGCGTTTCCCTTTCGTTTTCTTCTAAGGGCTATATAGTTTTAGTTATTAAGTTTAGACCTTTGGTCCATTTTGAGTTAATTTTTGTGTACAGTATAAGGTAAGTGTTTAGCTTCTTTCTGTATCTGAATATTCAACTGTTGAAAAGACAGTTCTTCCAAAATTGGATGGTCTTGGAACTTTCCTTGAAAAAACCATTGATCAGGCTCAGTGCATGTAGCTCAGTGGTTAGGGCACCAGTCACATACACTGGAGCTGGCAGGTTCTAACCTGGCCCGGGCCTGCTAAACAACGACAACTACAACAACAACAACAGCAAAATAGCTGGGCATTGTGGCAGGTGTCTGTAGTCCCAGCTACTTGGGAGGCTGAGGCAAGAGAATTGCTTAAGCCCAAGAGTTGGAGTTTCCTATGAGCTGTGACACTACAGCACTCTACTGAGGGAGACGTAGTAAGACTCTGTCTCAAAACAAACAAACAAACAAAAAAAAATTGATCATATGGAGGGGGTTTGTTTCTAGGCTCTTAATTCTATTTCATTTATTTCTGTGACATCTTTGTCCCACTTGGTGGTTTAAGCAAATGTTGCTTAATTCCACGTATTTGTGAGCTATTCAGTTTTCCTTCTGTTATTGATTTCTAGTTTCATTTAATTGCAATTGGAAAAAATAATATAATACAATCTTTTATAATTTATTAAGTTTTGAGTTTTGGGCTCAGCGCCTGTAGCTCAGTGACTAGGGCGCCAGCCACATATACCGGAGCTGGTGGGTTCGAATCCAGCCCAGGCCTGCCAAACAACAATGACAACTACAACCAAAAAAATAAAAATAGTCAGGCATTGTGGCAGGTGCCTGTAGTCTCAGCTACTTGGGAGGCTGAGGCAAGAGAATTGCTTAAGCCCAAGAGCTTGAGATTGCTGTGAGCTGTGATACTATAGCACTCTACTGAGGGCAACATAGTGAGACTCTGTCTCAAAAAAAAAAAGAAAAGAAAAGAAAGAAAGAAAAAGAAAAAAAACAAGTGGGTTAAATATTTGAACAGGCACTTCACTGAAGGTGGCAATAGCATATGAAAAGATGATCAATATATATCATTAGGTAATATTGATCATATATAACAGGTACCACAACATACCTGTTAAAATGGTTAAAATCCAAAACAGTGACAACACCACTGGCAAAGATGTGGAACAAAAGGAACTCTTATTCGTTGCTAGAAGGAATGATAATGGCACGGCCACTTTGGAAGACAGTCTGGTAATTTCTTACAAAGCTACACGTAGAATTCAGCAGTTGCGCTCCTTGTCATTTACCCAATGAGTTGAAAACTTAACGTCCACACAAAAACTTGCCTACAGATGTTTATGGCAGTCTTATTCATAATTGCTCAAATTTATTTATTATTATTTTTTGAGACAGAGTCTCACTTTGTCACCCTCAGTAGAGTGCGATGACATCATAGCTCACAGCAACCTCAGACTCTTGGGCTCAAGCGATTCTCTTGCCTCAGCTTCCCGAGTAGCTGGGACTACAGGCACCTGCCACAATGCCCGGCTGTTTTTAGAGACAAGGTTTTGCTCTTACTGAGGCTGGTCTTAAACGCAGGAGCTCAGGCAATCCACCCACCTGGGCCTCCCAGAGTGCTAGGATTATAGGCGTGAGCCACTGTGCCTGGCCATATTGCTCAAATTTAGAAGCAACCAAGATGTCCTTTAATAAGTGAATGGAAACAGACTATGGAACAGGCATGGCAATGGAATATTATTCAGTGATAAAAATAAATGAGCTGTCAAGCCACAAAAAGACATGGAGAAAACTTAGATGCATATTGTTAAGTGAACAAAGTCATTTTGAAACGTCTACATCCAGTGTTGTTCTAACTCTATGACTTTCTGGAAAAGGTAATAGTATGAAGACAGTAAAACGATCAGAGGCTCGGGGGGAAGGAAGGGATGAGTAGGTAGAATGTGGGATTTTTTTTTTTTTTTTTGAGACAGAGCCTCAAGCTGTTACCTTGGGTAGAGTGCTGTGGCCATCACAGCTCACAACAACCTCCAATTCCTGGGCTCAAGCGAGTCTCCTGCCTCCGCCTCCCAAGTAGCTGGGACTATAGGCGCCCGCCACAACGCCCGGCCATTTTTTTTGGTTGCAGCCTTCATTGTTGTTTGGCGGGCCCTGGGGCTGGATTCGAACCCTCCAGCTCAGGTGTACGTGGCTGGCGCCTTAGCCTGTTGAGCCATAGGCACTGAGCCAGAACGTGGGATTTTTATGATGAAGAGACGATTCTGTCTGGTACAAACGGTAACACATGATGTTACCTGTTCGTCAAAACACTTTGTACGCAAAATACACAATGCAAAGAGCGAACTCCAACATACAGTGTAAATTGTGGACTTTAATGATTGTGTATTGATATTGAGCCATCAATTATAACAAATACACCACACTAATGCGTGATGTTAATAGTAAGAGGAAATTGTGTTGTTGGAGGGGGGAGAACATAGTAGGGGAATGAGTATTCTGGAACTCTCTGTACTTTCTGCTCAATTTTTCTGTAAACCTAAAACTACTTCCTCCAAAACAAGACCTATTACTTAAAAAAAATTAGGTTGTGGCCGAGTGCAGTGGCTCATACCTTTAATCCTAGCACTCTGGGAGGCTGAGGTGGGTGGATTGCCTGAGCTCACAGGTTTGAGACCAGCCTGAGCAAGAGCAAGATCTCATCTCTAAAAATAGCTGGGCGTTGTGGCAGGTGCCTGTAGTTCCAGCTGCTTGGGAAGCTGAGGCGGGAGAATCGCTTGAGCCCACGACTCTGAGGTTGCTCTGAGCGGCGAACCACAGCACTCTACCACGGGTGACATAGTGAGACTTTGTCTAAAAAAAAAAAAAGTTAGGTCTTTTAACATAAAATAGAAAATCACTAGAAAGGCTTTAGGCAGGAAAGCCACATGGTCAGATATGGGTCATAGATAAAGCTACCTGGAACATTACGTGGGGGGGTGGGGGGGGTGAACAAGACAGCAATGTGTGCAAAGCCTGGTATCAGAGACACGCCTGGTCCAGGCAGAATATGGTGACAGTCTGAACTAGGATGATGAAGAAGGGCGAGAGGAGATGAGGAATATTTAGGATGTCATATGGGCAAGATGAGGTGATTATATATGAACAGTAAGAAAGAGGGAAAGGAAAGGATGACACCTACTTTCCTAGCATTGGTGAATAGGTGCATGAAATTCTAGTGAAGTAGACATCAAGTTCCCCTTGCGTATTCTCAGATAGCTCCGTGTCCGTTCCCTTGTTATGACAGATTGAAATAGGTGAATATGTGATGCTTACTTGCCTGGTGGCAGTCTGCCCCTCTAGCCTGAAAATGCAGTGGGGGAGGACCATGTCTGGTCTTGCTCGCCCTCGTATCCCCAACACAAGGGGTGGCACAGAGCAGGTGCTCAAGAAAGAGTTGTCCGGAAGTATAGACAACGTCTTTTTTTTTTTGGTAGAGACAGAGTCTCACTTTATCACCCTGGGTAGAGTGCTGTGGCATCACACAGCTCACAGCAACCTCCAACTCCTGGGCTTAGGCGATTCTCTTGCCTCAGCCTCCCAAGTCACTGGGACTACAGGTGCCCGCCACAACGCCTGGCTGTTTTTCTGTTTTGCAGTTCGGCTGAGGTCAGGCTTGAACCCGCCACCTTCGGTATGTGGGGCCAGTGCGCTACTCGATCAGCCACAGGCACCGCCCGACAATGTCTATTATACATCGAGAAATCTGGGGGAAAATTAAATATAGACTGGAAAAAAAACAGATATGCAAGAAGAAAAGATGCTTTATTGAGTTCCTTTTTGGACATGAGTGGAAATGTCCATTGGACATTGGAAAGGACTGTGCAAAAATCCAGGTAGAGATAAGCAGGAGACGTCTGGAAATGAGTCTGAAACTCAGGGGAGAGATTAGGTTTGGATATAAAAATTCGAGAGTTACCAACACTTAAAAGAAGGATGGAAGTAAGAAGAGTGTCAGGAGCAGGCCACAGTGGAGTTCAACATTTAATGGAATTTATTTCCTCCTTCTTAGTCAATCTTTTGAGACAGAGTCTCATTTTGTCAACCTCAGTAGAGTGCCATGGCATCATAGCTCACAGCAACCTCAAACTCTTGGGCACAATCCATCCTCTTGTCTCAGCCTCCCAAGTAGCTGGGACTATAGGTGCCCATCACAGCATCTGGTATTTTTTTGTTTGTTTTGAGACAGAGTCTCACTATGTCACCCTCGGTAGAGTGCTATGGTGTCACAGCTCATAGCAACCTCAAACTCTTGGGCGTAAGCAATTCTCTTGCCTCAGCCTCCCAAGTAGCTGGGACTATAGGCACCTGCCACAACACCCGGCTATTTTTGTTGTTGCAGTTGTCATTGTTGTTTAGCTGGCCCGGGCCAGGTTAAGACCTGCCAGCCTCAGTGTATGTGGCTGGCCCTGTAACCACTGTGCTACAGATGCCAAGCCACATCTGGCTATTTTTTAGAGACGAAGTCTCGCTCTAGCTCAAGCTGGTCTTTAATTTCTTTGCTCAAGAGATCCACCCTCCTTGGCCTCCCAGAGTGCTGGGAGTACAGGCGTGAGCCACCTCGCCCTGCCTAGTCAATCACTTGACTTCAAGTACACTGTTCCTGTGCCCCAGGATGCTCACAGGGTTAGCGTATGACACAACCACAGAGGACACATTTCTTTTCTTTTTCTAAATTTTTTTAGAGACAAAGTCTCATTCTGTGACCCAGGTTAGAGTGTAGTGACATCTCAATTCTCACTACAAACTTAAACTCCTGGCCTCAAGCAATCCTCCCACCTCAGCCTCCTCAAACACCAGGATTGTCACATTTCTATGTTGTGCTCCAGGGAGGGCACACCTTTGCCTTCATGACCTTTCCAAAGTGATATCATCTGCCTAAACTATAACAGCCTCCGCTCATTTGCCAACTCAGTTCTCTCTAATTCTTTTTTCACTTTTGAGGCAGGATCTCACTCTGTCATCCTGGGTAGAGTGCTGTGGTGTTATCACAGCTCACAGCAACATCAAACTCTTGGGCTTAATCAATCCTCTTGCCTCAGTCTCCCAGCTAGCTGGGACTACAGGTGCCCACCACAATGCCTGGCTTATTTTCCTCTTTTGAGTAGAGACGGGTTCTCGATCTTGCACAGGTTGGTCTTGAACTCCCAAAGTCAAGCAGTCCACCTGCCCCTACCTCCCAGAGTGCTAGGATTGCAGGTGTAATCCAGCACACTGGGCCTTCTCTTTAGTTTTTTAATTTTTTAATTTTTTGAGACAGAGCCTCAAGCTGTCACCCTGGGTAGAGTGCCATTGCATCACAGCTCACAGCAACCTCCATTTCCTGGGCTCAAGCGAGTCTCTTGCCTCCGCCTCCCAAGTAGCTGGGACTACAGGCGCCCGCCACAATGCCTGGCCATTTTTTGGTTGCAGCCGTCATGGTTGTTTGGCGGGCCCGGGCTGGATTTGAACTCGCCAGCTCAAGTGTACGTGGCTGGCGCCTTAGCCCGCTAAGCCACAGGCGCCGAGCCCTCTTTAGTTTTTTAAACAGCCTGTGAACTGACAGAAATTCTCTTCCATGAAATCGGACACAGATCGCAGAATAGCAGCTCTCCTAAGTATCTTTTTTTTTTGTAGCGATAGAGTCTCACTTTACACATCACACAGCTCACAGCAACCTCCAACTTCTGGGCTTAGGCAGTTCTCTTGCCTCAGCCTCCCGAGTAGCTGGGTCTATAGGTGCCTGCCACAACACCCGGCTATTTTTCTGTTTTGCAGTTCTGCTGAGGCCGGCAGGTTTGAACCCGCCACCTTCAGTATATGGGGCCGGCACCCTACTTGATGAGCCACAGGCACCTCCCACTCTCCTGAGTATCTTGATCATCAAATAGCAAATTACAACTCTGCTCAATCAGTATGTAAAAGTATCACTCTTTTCCAGTTCTTTTTCTTTTCTTTTCTTTTCTTTTTGTAGTTTTTAGCCAGGGCTGGGTTTGAACTCACCACCTCTGGTATCTGGGGCTGGCTCCCTACTCCTTAAGCCACAGGTGCAACCCCGGTTTTTTTTCTAGTTATAAATAGACCTTTGTTTGTTGTCTACCCTTAAGATCAAATTAGGCCTATCTTGATGCAAATACCTTATTATTATTATTATTTTTTGAGACAGAGTCTCACTGTGTCGCCCTCAGTAGAGTGCTGTAGTGTCACAGCAACCTCATACTCTTAGGCTTAAGTGATTCTCTTGCCTCCCAAGTAGCAGGGACTACAGGTGCCCACCATACGGCCTGGCTTTTTTTTTTTTTTTTTTAAGTTGTCATTGTTGTTTTTAGCAGTCCTGGGCTGGGTTCGAACCAGGCAGCTCTGGTGTATGTGGCCAGCACCCTAACCACTGAGCTACAGGTACTGAGCCACAAATGCCTCATTGTCTGTTGCTATTTGGTTTATTGTTTTTGTGCAGTTGTCTGTGTGTTCAGAGCCACAGGAGTGATCTCAGTGCCCTGACCTGGTTTTTTTCCCCTTAAGAAATCACGGGCTGCGTCAGGTATAGTGACAGAACAGCTTGGATTTTCTAGCACAGTTCCACTGAAAATATACACCCTATAATAAGGTGATATGTCAAACTATACATTTTGGCTCAGAAAATGTTGTTAAAGCAGGAAAACTTGGCAGATTGCCTGCTGTTTACAATTAAGCACCTAGTACATGTTTTTAAAGAAATAACAACAAAAGTGGCTTGGCGCTGTGGCTCAACGGGCTAAGGCACCAGCCACGTACACCTGAGCTGGCGGGCTCGAATCCAGCCTGGGCTGCCAAACTACAATGACAACTGGGCGTCAAAAAATGGCTGGGCGTTGTGGCGGGTGCCTGTGCTCCCAGCTACTTGGGAGGCGGAGGCAGGAGACTCGCTTGAGCCCAGGAATTGGAGGTTGCTGTGAGCTGTGATGCCACAGCACTCTATCCAGGGTGACCGCTTGAGGCTCTGGCTCAAAAAAAAAAAAAGGAAATAACAACAAAAGGCTTCTAAAGTCTTAGCTTTGCCTAAAGCCTATAGGGCTTCTTTAGAAAGGATAATGTCTAAAGCCAACATTATAAATACCTTATTTATAGTCTATGTACCGATATAATAGCTTTTCAATGAAGGCTCTGTTAGGAATAAATTTATCTGTGAACAACAGGAAGTCTAATCAATAGTGACTTTTCCCTCCTCATGACAAGTTCAGGGACAGATGGTCCCTGACTACCTTAGTGTAACAGCTGTTCAGAGTTGACACCATGGAGCGACCTGAGCTCCCCCTGCCTGTCCTCGCTGCCGTCCTTCCTTACCTTGGCCTTTGTCTTCTCCCTTGTCCTCGTGGCTCTCCCACCTCCAACTTTCATGTCCCCAGGAAGAGGGTGGTAAGGGGGTAAGGGACAAGCGAGAAATGAAAGTTCTTGGTCCGACCCTTTGTCATTTTATTTAGAAAAAGAAGCCTTCTGCAGGGATTTCCCCTACATCTCAGTCACTTCTCCACCTGCAAGGGGACAGAGATGGAGTTTGTAGCTTTTGCAGCTCCTGTGACAAAGTTAGGCAAAGATGAGAGAAATGAAAGTGGATCTTGCAGTGACGAACTTCAGACAAGAATAAATCAAACCCCCGTTTTTACATCTGCATATTCCTGTGTAAGCTAATTGACTTGTGCTGAGATCAATTTCTCTTTGCATAATTCTTAGAGTGATCTCATTTCCAAATTTCCCCCTCTGTAATATAGGACATGACTCTCCTCCTTCATATGGTCGGTTTTGTCAGAGTGAGCTAGGAAAAGGATTGAAAATATTTCTACAAGCTTGTTCAGGTAATTGGGTAAATGAGATATATTTTTAGCCGTGTGTCATTTCTTAAGTTTGTTTCTGGATTTTTCCTCAGTAGTGGCAAGAAATTTTTTGGTTGGCAAGCAACAGTACCAAAGGCAATGTCACCTATCTTCCCACGTTTTTGTGCTGCTTGGTCACATTACATAAAGGGTGTAAACACAAAGTCAGAGAATGCAGGTTTTGTATAGAGGCCCTTGTCACTGAGAGGGGCTCTTTCTCCATCTGGTGGACAACCTTGTCTTTGCAACAAGGTTGCAAGCAGCTCTCCGGCCTGGTTGCACATTAGGACTACCAATCGTGTTTGCAGACAATCCAATATCCAGGCTCTCCTCAGACCAAGGAGAGGGTCCATAATTTTTTTTAAGCCCTATAGCCAACTTTAATGTGAATTAGGGTTAGGAACCAGTAAGTTAGAAGAAACTCTATGTTAGTTATAAATATTGTAACAATCATTCCTTCTGTAAGACTACCATAACGTAAAAAGAACAACCTAGGGGTGGTACCTGTGGCTCAGTGAGTAGGGCACCGACCCCATATGCCAGAGGTGGCAGGTTCAAACCCAGCCCCGGCCAAAAACTGCAAAAAAAAAAAAAAAAAAAAAAATATATATATATATATATATATGTGTGTGTGTGTGTGTGTGTGTGTGTGTGTAGGTAAATGAAATAATCTTCCAAATGTCCTTTTACAACTTCCATAGGGGAAATCATGAGGAGTTGCTAGCAATATAAGAAATCTAAATCTAGCTGGCGTGGTGGCTCACACTTGCAATCCCAGCATTTTGGGAAGCTGAGGCAGGATAGGTTGAGCCCAGGAGTTTAAGACTGGACACTGTAGTGAGACCTTATCTTTAAAAACAAATAAAAATAAGTAGCGCTTGTGGCTCAAGGAGTAGGGCGCTGGCCCCATATACCATATCATGGGTGGCAGGTTCAAGCCCAGCCTCCACCAAAACGGCAATAAATAAATAAATAAATAATTTTTTTTTTTTTACACAGAGCCTCAAGCTGTCACCCTGGATAGAGTACTGTGGCGTCACAGCTCACAGCAACCTCCAATTCCTGGGCTCAAGCGAGTCTCTTATCTCTGCCTCCCAAGTAGCTGGGACTACAGGCACCTGCCACAACGCCCGGCCATTTTTTGGTTGCAGCCATCGTTGTTGTTTGGCGGGCGCGGGCTGGATTTGAACCCACCAGCTCAGGTGTACGTGGCTGGAGCCTTAGCCTGTTGAGCCACAGGAGGCTAGCCAATAAATAAAATTTTTTTTAAATAACAAAAACAAATCCAATGGCGGGGTGCAGTCTCTCATACCTGTAATTCTAGCACTTTAGGAGGCCAAGGCAGGTGGATTGCCTGAGTTCACGTATTCGAGATTAGTCTGAGCAAGAGTGAGACCCCTGTGTCTAAACGTAGCCAGGCGTTGTGGCGGGTACCTGTAGTCCCAGCTACTTGGGAGGCAGAGACAAGAGACTCGCTTGAGGCCAAGAGTTTGAAGTGGTTGTCAGCTGTGACACCAGGGCAGTCTACTGAGGGTGACAAAGTGAGACTCTGTCTCCAAACAAAAACAATAACAACAAAAAGTCCAAATTGCTTCCTGTGCAACTCTCCCTGTGAGGAGGCAGAACGTGCTGAGCAAAGAGACACACACACACAATCAGATGTGGCCCTGGGCAAAACTGTCAAGTAGTTTCAATTTTATTTTGACACATTATGTGTTTATAGACAACTTTCTTACATATCTTCTCATTTGATTCTCTCAAGAACCTGTTAAGGTGGGTATTCCTGTTAGGCAGGTTGTTAGATATGAGCAGGGCAGATGACAGGTGCAGTCAGGCTATTTGGACTAGTCTGGGTCAGGCTGACCTGGGCTACTATGGAAATGAGGCTGGTTAAGACCAAGTGGGTTGTTTTCAAGACCTTGAAGTTTTGAGAACAGAGTTTAATTAAGACCCTGGAGGCTTCCAAGAAGCTGCTGATACTCCTCCAAGTTGTGTATAAGACCCAGAGGCTGCACTTTCTATGGCACCTGCACGGGCCAGGATGAAGTCCAGTGTTTTGCTCAGATCATTAATAAATTCTTTGTTTTTCTTGCTAAAGTCTTATTGTTTTCCTCAATTATTTTGGCAACTACCTCAAGCCATCCTCTAACATTTTGGTGAGCCAGCCAGGAGGAAGTTCATTTCTCTGGTGTACTTTTGCTTTTAACTCTTTCTTGTCTGACTAGTGAGGATGTGCGGCCTGTTGTACGGACGAGCATTCCCGGGAGTCGTCTGGTTTCTGCTGTATGGGTGGCTGAGGCAGAGGTCCCAGTAGGAGCGAGTGACCACTACTCAGTGGCACTACTGTATCTGCTCTTACAATAGCTGGGCGCATTCTTAGCAAATGGCTTCTCTGATTTACAGTGTCGTCAGGACTTGATCTCTTCCCTTCCATTTTTACTAGAAGGTGGTCAGAGCAGGAGCGCCAGTCATCGGCCTGGTAAAGAGATTCGTGTGCTTTCTGTCAGAGGGCAAGCCTCTGCTCAAACAGCCTCCCCTGGTTGTCTTCCTGGTTGGCCTCTGGTTACGACCTCTGGTGGCACTGGCAACATGGGAATAGCTGTCTCTCGCTTAGCTGAGTGGGAGACGCATGGAGCCTGTATCAGACAAATGCGTCCTCCAGCTTAGCCTTCTCTTCCTTTACATTTTTATTTTTCCCATCAGTTCACCATGGCCTAATAATCCCATCCATCCCCTTTCTCATGTTGTGTCTTTCTCCGAGCGCTGGTCGCGTCTCCTTGCTGCCACCCGAAGGCAGTTGGACCCCTGGAATGTATGCCCAGAACATCACTGGCTCACTGGGAAGAGACCTTCTCTCTCCCAGACACCTGAAGGGGACAGCAGGCACTGCGCTGGGGAGGCAGGGAGAGCCGGTCAGAGCCTGGGATGCTGGCCAGGCTCTCTAGTCTTTTCATCTCCTCTCTCCAGATGGGTAGCCAGCTGTCTGGTCACCAATTGTCTATCCCCTTATTTTTCTAATTGGAAATGCTTCAATCTAGACTTTTTTTTTTGAGACAGAGTTTCACTCTGTCACTCTGGACAGAGTGCTGTGGTGTCATAGCTCACAGCAATCTCAAACTCTTGGACTCAAGCAATTCTCTTGCCTCAGACTCCCAAGTAGCTGGGATGACAGGCACCCACCACACACTCAGTTAGGGTTTTTGTTTTTTAGAGACGGGGTCTCACTCTTGCTCAGGTTGGTTTTGGACTCCTGACCTAGGGCAATCCACCCGCCTCGGCCTTCCAGAGTGCTATGATTATAGGTGTGAGCCACCGTGCCTGACAAGTCCATCCCCAGACTCTTAAAAAGCATAGTTTGGGGTGACGCCTGTGGCTCATCGAGTAGGACGCCGGCCCCATATACGGAGGGTGGCAGGTTCAAGCCTGGCCTCGGCCGAACTGCAAAAACAGAAAAATAGCCGAGCGTTGTGGCGGGTGCCTGTGGTGCCAGCTACTCGGGAGGCTGAGGCAAGAGAATCACCTAAGCCCAGGAGTTGGAGGTTGCTGTGAGCTGTGTGACGCCACGGCACTCTATCAGGGGCGATAAAGTGAGACTGTCTCTACAAAAAAAAAAAAGGCATAGTTTGATTTTCTTTTGTAATACAGATTGGCTCCAACGTAAATTAGAAAATTCTCAACATTGATCACTTAATGGGACCTTATACTATGATGCATTGATGGACTTAGACAATTTTTGTAAGCATCTGGGAAAACGTCAGAGGTTCCATTTGTCCAGGCATTTTTCCATCAATATGACCTGTGTCACCCAAAGGTTAAATTCTTGATGGGAACAGCCTCACTTCTTGCCTTAGTCTTTCCTTGCCTGAAACTCTCTTTACACACCAGGCCACGGCAGCTAAGCCAAAAGGTGCCGAATTTCTGCCCCTACTTGAGACTGCTGATGGGGGAATTTGGACTGGCCCCAATTTACAAGCCCTTCTCCCTTTTTGAGTTAAAACAAATCAAAACTGATGTAGGCTCCTATAACCCTGACCGCTATATTAAGGCCTTTCAGCATCTTTGTTTGGCATGTGATCCTACCTGAAAGGCCCTCTAAATTATATTGGGACAAAGTTTGCTCTGGAAAAGGAACAGGTCCTAAAATCTGCAGATGGCCTTTATTTCTCAAATGAAAAACACCCCATAGTGGATACAGCCGTGTCCACAGCTGATTCTAGTTGGGTTATGATGGATATGGCAGTGCCCGAGGCGGGTCCCAGTTGGGTTAGGGCGGATACAGCTGTGTCTGCAATGGGTCCCAATCAGGTTGTAACGACCGTTCTCAGTGATGGGAACGAATGATATCATTATGCATAAAATCTGGTCTCGGTATGGCCAGAAAAAGTCATTAATTATTGGGCAGTGGTGACTGTCGCTCAAGCCTTAGAAGAAAACCCCATCACTTCAGCATCTTAAAGACACCCTGACCTAGCATGCCGCACTAGACCTTGAGAGTTATGAGGGAAAAGTCATTTTGAGAGACAAGTTTTTAACTCCATCAGCCTCTGACATTAGGAGAAAACTCCAAAAACTTTTGTCTCAAGACTGAGGCACCTTTAGAGGCACCTTTTGGCCACTGCACAGAGACCAGGAGCATGAGGCAGGGCACAGGAGAGGGGGTGGGGGCGTGCCCAGTTACTAGCTGCATGATGGGCCAGGCCAATGCGTGGGGGATGCCTATGGCCATTTTGAAAATACTAAATGCTAGCTCGGCGCCTGTGGCTTAACGGGCTAAGGCGCCAGCCACGTACACCTGAGCTGGTGGGTTCGAATCCAGCCCGGGACTGCCAAACAACAATGACGGCTATAACCAAAAATGGCCAGGCGTTGTGGTGGGTGCCTGTAGTCCCAGCTACTTGGGAGGCGGAGGCAAGAGACTCGCTTGAGTGCAGGAATTAGAGGTTGCTGTGAGCTGTGATGCCACAGCACTCTATCCAGGGTGTTAGCTTGAGGCTCTGTCTCAAAAAACAAAACAAAACAAAATTCTAAATGCTATATCTGCCACAAACGGGCATTTTGCAAAGCGTTTTGTGATCACCCTCCAAAACTCCATGTTATAAATGCAACAAACAGGACACTGGGCAGTCCCTTGTCCCACTGAGCAGGGAGTCAATAGGATGGGGGAAGCATTGTCCTCTTAGGAGTCCCTGACTGTCCTTGCATAGAGAGGCCTGATTCAGTCTATCCCAGTGGCAGAATTTACCATCACTGGACGTGAACCCTGGGTTCAGATGGACATTGCAAATAAGCCTTATAAATCCCATTTAGATAATGGGGTGGCTCACTCTGTCCTCAACTCCTCAGGACCCCTCACTTCCAGAACCTGTGCTATTTTGCGGGTCACAGACCAGCAGCTCATTAGGAAATTCACATACCCATTACCATGTCTTATTAATAATCATCCTTTTCTTCATGCGCTACATACATATGTTCATTTTGTGAGACTTCATTGAGCTGTATACTCTTTTGTGCACTTCTTAAAAATTAAAAGTTCAAAAACAGCAGCTACTCGGGAGGCTGAGGCAAGAGAATCGCTTGAGCCCAAGAATTTGGGGTTGCTATGAGCTGTGACACCTTAGCACTCTACAGAGGGCGACAAAGTGAGATTCTGTTTCAATAAAAAAAAAAAACCAAAACAGGATTTTTTTTTTTTTTTTTAGAGTCTCACTTTATTGCCTCAGTAGAGTGTTGTGGCTTCACACCTCACAGCAACCTCCAGCTCTTGGGCTTAGGTGATTCTCTGTAGTCCTAGTTACTAGGACTAGGACTATAGGACTAGGACTACAGGCGGCCGCCACAAAGCCCAGCTGTTTTTTTTTGTTGCAGTTTGACTGGGGCCGGGTTTGAACCTGCCACCCTCGGTATATGGGGCCAGCGCCCTACTCACTGAGCCGCAGGCGCCGTCCCAAAACAGGATATTTTTAAAAAATAGTTTTGTAATAACCAAGTCTTTCTTGTGTTTTTCTCCCTAATGGGAGTTGAGATGTACCTTCCTTGGGTTTTTCACTCTTAGTTGAGATGTACTTGGCAAAGCTCCTCAAACTTCACTGTACAACTGTACATAGAACTCTCCTGGGGATCTTCTTTGAAGGTAGATTTTATCCAGTAGTCCAGGGTAGGACCTAAGATTCTGCATTTTTTTTTTTTTTTTTTTTTTTTTTTAGGAGACAGAGTCTCAAGCTGTCTTAAAAAAAAAAGTATGGTAGTATGTTCCTGTAGTCCCATCTACTTGAGAGACTGAGGCAGGAGGATCCCTTGAGCTCAGGAGTTCAAGGTTGCAGTGAGCTATGATAATGCCACTGTACTCTAGCCTGGGCCAACAGAGTGAGACCTCCTCTCTAGAAGAAAAAAAAGAAAAATTCAGTGTAATAACCAGTCTGGTCACAAGCCTTTATGCTTTACAAAATATGTGAAGAGGTTCAGATGAATTTTATCATTGGAAGCATGTTTTTATAAAAATTGTGGGTGTGCCTGTCATAACATTGTCTTTTGTATCTTGAAGCATTCTCTGTTTTAAATGTTTTATATTAGAGAATTCTTTAATGCACACTTATCAAATACATAAAATACCAAAGTTACCTTTTAATTTGTTAGATTTAACAGCATGCTCATATGTTAGGTACTTACATAAATTGTTACACTATTTTTCTTATGTAATACCTTTTGTTTATGTGACTCAAATGTAGTCTTTCCTTAAAAAAAAGTGGAGAGGAAGGAAAATGCCCATCCTGATTAAACTACAATCATTGCAATTATAGCTGCAGCACTACTTGGAAGCAGATATCAGTGATTACTAAAAAGGCTTCTTCTATCTTGCTTCAAAGTAGGCATGGGAAAATCAAGATTGGGGGGGCCAGATAGGAGATGAAGTGCAACTTTTTTTTTGAGACTGAGCCTCAAGCTGTCACCTGGATAGAGTGCTGTGGCATCACAGCTCACAAAAATGGGTATATGTAGAACAAGGAGGAACAAGCCTTTCTACATGGGGAGGAAAAGAATATCTTATGTCTGAATCCACAAGGACACAGAAGAATCTGAACAAACAGGTCTTGCTGTTTCCTCTAGTTTATTACCAGTAGATGATTATTATTATATTTGCAGCTTTTTGGCTGGGGCTGGGTTTGAACCCGCCCCCTCTGGCATATGGAGCTGGTGCCCTACTCCTTTAAGCCACAGGTGCTGCCCCGTTAGATTATATTTTAATCTAATCATACTTCTTAAAGACTATGTTTAATCAAATCCAGTGTAGGAAAGTAGATAGATTTGCCTATTTGAGTCTTCATTTCCTTATGAAGTCTCTAGTGTCATGTTAAACTTAAGTAACTGTATATGCTTGTCTCTTGATTTCTATTACAGAGGTTTCTGATGAAAAAAGTTTGTTCTAATTACACTCAATACATAGCTTCTGACACCAGACATATGTAGATTTTCCCACACATACCAAGCAATTCTCCAATGGACACCAATGGAGCCTTCTGTAGTTCAATTCTGACACTTCTTTTTTTTTGAGACAGAGCCTCAAGCTGTCACCCTGGATAGAGTGTGGTGGCATCACAGCTCACAGCAACCTCCAATTCCTGGGCTCAAGTGAGTCTCTTGCCTCCGCCTCCCAAGCACCTGGAACTACAGGCCCCCGCCACAACACCCGGCCATTTTTTGGTTGCAGCCGTCATTGTTGTTTGGTGGGCCCAGGCTGGATTCGAACCTGCCACCTCAGGTGTACGTGGCTGGCACCTTAGCCCATTGAGCCACAGGCGCCGAGTCAATTCTGACACTTTCTATCTAGTCAGATCCCACAAATGAAGGACTTAGCCTCACAAGACTGTCTGTCCTCCATGTTGGATGCCAATCACAAGCAGTATGCTGTCAACTACACTTCTGACTGGCTATGGATCGGGATTTCCACTACGCCTGCCTTAGATTCCGTCAACTTGCTCGGATGGCTCACAGAGCTCGGGGAAACACATACTTACTACAGTTTTATTATAAAGGACATTACAGAGCGGTGCCTGTGGCTCATTGAGTAGGGCGCCAGCCCCATATACTGAAGGTGGCGGGTTCAAACCCGGCCTCGGCCGAACTGCAAAACAGAAAAATAGCCGGGCGTTGTGGCGGGCGCCTGTAGTCCCAGCTGCTGCCTGGGAGGCTGAGGAAAGAGAATTGCCTAAGCCCAGGAGTTGGTGGTTGCTGTGAGCAGTGTGACGCCACGGCACTCCACCGACAGAGGATACAGATGAACAGCCAGATGAAATGCGTCAGGCTAGATATGGGGGTGGGGAGGGATGTGGAGCTTCCACGTCTTCTCTGGGTATGCCATCCTCCCAGCATCTCCACATGTTCAGCAATCTGGAAGTTTCCGAACCCTCATTTTGGGTTTTTATAGAGGTAATGGGGATGACATCAATTGGCCATTGATGAACATGTCAACCTTCAGTTCCTCTCTCTTCCCCAGGGAGAGGGGGACCGAGTTGAAAGATTCAATCCTCTAATCACATGACTGGTTCCCCTGGCAAGCAGCCCCTATCTGGAGGTTATCCAGGAGCCCACCATAGGTCCCTCAGTACAAAAGACACTCCAATCACCCAGGATATCCCAAGGGATTTAGGAGTTCTATGTCTGATGCTCCTGTCACTCACAAAATATACTAAGGTCTTAGGAGTTCTGCTCAGGAACTAGATCAAAGTCCAAACATTAGAACAAAAGATTTTCCTAGCGCTCAACAAGAGTTTCAGGAGCTCTGTGTCAGGCACTGGAGTCAGAGACCAAATATATTTCTTGTTCTATCAGAGATTCACTTCACAGGGCCTCAGCTATGAACCCAGGATAGGTCGGAAATATTTTTCTTCCCCTAAACCATCTTCCAATCTATAAATATAAAGCAAATATCCTTTTAGGTCTTTAAAAATGCTCTCAGCAATGTTGAAGTTTTCAACGTATAGATTTTACATGTATTTAAAACGTCAGCATATCCATCTTTTGACGCTATTGAAAATTACATATTTTTTGTTATATACTTATATTGTTTATACATGTATACAGTTTATATACATGTTATTTTAAATATATTTTTATAAAAATATATAAAATACCCAAGATTATTTAGCCATTGGGTATTAACTATATCCACATAAATAATGAGCTAGCATAGCTCATTTTATTTTATTTTTTATTTACTAAACCATAACTTTGTACATTGATACATTTGAGGGGTTTAGTGTACTGCTTTGATACACAATGTGAAATGCTTACATTGAACTAAGTAACACATCCACACAATGATACTATTTCTTAATAGTATAATTATTATAACTATTTCTTAATAGTTTTGAAATGTACCATTGTATCATGCACATTAGGTGAGGTTCCCCAAATACTCCCTCTCCTCCCGTATCTCCCCCTCCTCTCCCCTCCCCTCTCTCTCCTCTTCCCTTCTACTTTCTGGACTATAGTTATGTTTTGCCATTCATATGAATGTGTAGGTGGTTATATATTGATTTCATAGGAGTATTGAGTACATTGGATACTTTTTTTCCATTCTTGAGATACTTTACTAAGAGGAATATGTTCCAACTCCATCCAGGTAAACATAAAAGATGTGAAGTCTCCATCTTTTTATGGCTGCATAGTATTCCATGATGCATACGTACCAAAATTAGTTAATCCATTAATGGGTCAATGGGCACTTGGGCTGTTTCCATGTCTTGGCTATTATGAATTGGGCTGCAATAAACATTCTGGTGCAAATGTTTTTGTTGTAAAATAGTTTTTGATCATTTGGGTACATACCTAGTAGAGGAATTGCAGGAACAAACCGCAGGTCTACTTTTAGTTCCTTGAGTGTTCTTCAAACTTCTTTCCAAAAAGGTCATATTAGCTTGCATTCCCACCAGCAGTGTAGAAGCGTTCCCTTCTCTTCACATCCACATCAATCTCTGTAGTTTTGGGATTATGTGATGTGGGCTAATCTTACTGGAGTTAGATGATATCTCAAAGTGGTTTTGATTTGCATTTCTCTGATGATTAAGGATGATGAACATTTTTCATGTGTTTGTAGGCCATGTGCCTGTCTTCATCAGAGAAGTTTCTGTTCAAGTCTCTTGCCCACATAGAAATGAATTATTTGTTCTTTTCTTATTGATTAGTTTGAGTTCTTTGTAGATTCTAGTTATTAGACCTTTGTCAGAAGCATAACCTGCAAAAATCATCTCCCATTCTGAAGGTTGTCTGTTTGCTTTACTTACTGTGCTCTTGGCTGAGCAAAAGCTTTTTAGTTTGATCAGATCCCAATAATGTATTTTTGGTGTTGCTTCAATTGCCTGGGAGGTCCTCCTCATTAAATATTCTCCCAGGCCAATTTCTTCAAGTGTTTTTCCTGCACTCTCTTCTAGTATTTTTATAGTTTCATGTCTTCAGTTTAAATCTTTTATCCAGTGAGAATCAATTTTTGTTAATGGTGAAAGGTGGGGGTCCAGTTTCAATCTTCTACAGGTTGCCATCCAGTTCACCCAGCACCATTTGTTAAATAGGGAATCTTTCCCCCACTAAGTATTTTTCATAGGCTTGTTGAAGATCAAATGACAATAAGTAGCTGGGTTCATCTCCTGGTTCTCTATTCTGTTCCATAAATCTACTGCTCTGTTTTTGTGCCAGTACCATGCTGTTTTGATCACAATAGATTTATAGTATAGCCTGAAGTCTGGTAACATGATACTTCCTGATTTGTTCTTATTTTTGAGTAATGTATTTGCTAGTCAAGGTTTTTTTTTCTGATTCCATATAAAACAAAGTACTATTTTTTCAAGTTCTGTAAAATATGACAATGGTCCTTTAATAGGGATTCCATTAAATCTGTAGATTGCTTTGTATAGTATGGACATTTTTTTTTTTGTAGAGACAGAGTCTCACTTTATCACTCTCTGTAGAGTGTGGTGGCATCACACAGCTCACAACAACCTCCAACTTCTGGGCTTAGGCGATTCTCTTGCCTCAGCCTCCCGAGTAGCTGGGACTATAGGCACCCGCCACAATGCCTGGCTACAGTATGGACATTTTAACAATGTTGATTCTTCC
>CAUYON010051331.1:0-10689 GCA_963573935.1 Arctocebus calabarensis | reverse complement strand
TACAGGCATTCGCCACAATGCCCGGCCATTTTTTGGTTGCAGCCAGCATTGTTGTTTGGCGGGCCCAGGCTGGATTCGAACCCGCCAGCTCAGGTGTACGTGGCTGGCGCCTTAGCCCGTTGAGCCACAGGCGCCGAGCCAGACTTTGGGTTTATTTTATAGCCCTTTTTTACAGACACAACTTTTAAAAACCAAAAACCTAAAAACAATCATATTAATTAATTATGACCCTAATTTAGCCAAGTGTCTTTATTCAAGCAAGATAAAGAATATGGTATCACACTAAGAATATGCGGAAGGCTGAGGCAGGAGGACTGCTTGACGACAAGAGTTCAAATCAGTTTGAGCAACATAGGTGAGACCTCATGTCTACAAAAAAGTGGAGAACTTAACTAGGTGTGATGGTGTGTGCCTGTAGTTCTAGGTACTGGAGACTCAGGAAGGAAGATCATTTGAGCCCTGGAGTTTGAGGTTCCAGTTAGATATGATGACTACATTGAGCCAGGGCAACAGAGAAAGAACTGGGTCTCAAAGGAAAAAAGAAAGAAAGAAAGAAGTATAGAATATATGTGTGAATATTTGTAAGAAGGATGGGCAGCAAAAGACTTCAGATGGCGCCTTCAGAACTGAGAAAACATTCCTAAAGATTGGAATTGTTTGTACAACATCTGTAATGTCAATTCATAGCCTAATCCATCATCTATACACAAAAGTTGAGTGAGATCCCAAAGGCAAAATTTCCAATTAGTTTTGTCTGGGAAGTTTAGGGCAAAGGTAATAAAGTTGAGAATCCTGTGCTGATTCACTAGGAAAACATTTGTTTGCCATGCTCCTTCACTAAGGAACAAAAGCAGTCAGTGGTTAGTTTGGAATGTGATTCATTAGGAATATCTGGGTGATAAACAAACAAGAGAGGATGACAAATGGTTGTCTGTATGACTTGCAAAACCTTTGTGTTCTTTTAGGGGACCTTAGAAACCCTTTTGAAAACAAAGGAATTCTTCTCAAATTTTTTTTTCTTCACTGTTATTCTCATCAGAGGAAGAAAACAATTTATGTTTTCTGGTGTATAGTAAACAATTCTAAAAGGCTACAGTATTCAACTATTGATTCCAAACGGGCACTGTCATCTCTGCTCTCTTTTTGTAAAATGCAGTACAATATGTCAAAAAGCAATAATCTGGGCATTAGTTAATGTTGGTTCCAGTTTTTTAAACCTGTTGGTAATTTACGAAGTGTAATCAGACTTCTATTTCATCATTTGCATTTAACAATAAAGCCTAATATAATAATACTTGTGCTACCTAAGTTACAGGGCACAAATATAAGACTATAGTATACAAGTGCAAGTATAAAATCACTAGCCAAAACAAATACATAAACTCTATGTAACATTAGTTCATGCTCCAAAAGTTGTAAGTTACTCTCCTCTAAACCTAAGCAACTCTTGATTTTAAAGTTGACTTAAGTGTTCAGGAGAATGAACTACATATTTATGAAGAAAGCTATTTAAAAAGTTAGTATAAACTGTTTAAAATTTATACCCAAAAGAACAGATTTAAGCTAAACTGAATCTTCTTGGCTTTCCTTTAAGCAAACATTAATAAATAGTGACTTAAGGGCAGGAAGTTACCCAGTCTGTGCGTACCCCTGGCAAAACCCCAGCCCTATGTCCCCGAGATCTTGGTCTCTTCTTTTGCTGTGGTGATGTTCATAAGAGTTAATAGATGAGTCATTCCTTGAGGAATGACAGGGAGAAGAGTTTTCATGCCCTCATCAAACAAAAGGCAAACAGGCCTTTTCTAAGTAGGACCTGTTGGCCTTCCTGAAAGAGCCCTGAGTCACTGCATGCAAGTAACTATAGTTATCATGCCTTTAGGGAGCAACATCAAATCACACCAGAACCTTATGTGTTGACAATTTCTTCCAAAAGATGGTAAAGAATTTGGTTAACAATAAAAAAAAAAAAAAGAATTATTCCACCTCATGGCATTAACAATTACTAAAATATCGGACTTACTGAAACTATTTAATTTCAATCCACATCCATGAAATTTCCCAAACATTTACTTTCAGCAACAGTCAACAGTCAAAAAGTATCAGAAATGTCTATACCTAAAGAAAAAACAGCTTCAAAACAGCACAGAATCCTATAAAGTAATTGTTTTTTAAAGTTATTGGGATACCATATACAGAGTGTTTATGTGGGAAAGTAACCAAGATGTCTGATTTTTTACATGTACAATTTGTACCACATATTTTAGTAATGAAATAATCCCAAATGTTAAACCAGAAACACGCCTCTGATCTTACAAAGGCAAATATTTCACAACTTTCATTCTATTTCACTTATAACAAAGAGCTAAGTATTAAAAATGGTCAAATTTCAAAAATGGCTCAGAAATATTTAAAGGATAATACCTTCATGTTATAGTTTATTGTAAAATTTGATCTATTTTACAATATAACTGAATAGTTCCAAACTTTACTATTTCCAAACTGCTTCTAGAAAAGACAACACTGACGCTTTAAAACATGGGAAAATGCTTCCCATTTTAATCCTTAAATGTGAAATCCCATGGTTAAAATATATGGCAAAGAGAAAAACTGTAAAATATATTCAGCCTTCTGTTATTTATAGCTAAATATTGGGTAACTTTTCAAATGATAAAATTTTGATAGTTTTTCTTCTCTTTACAGTTCTTTGTGCAGAAGCGGGTCTTATTTGAAAGGAATAAAAAAAGCTCTGTTAGGCCTTTCTCCAGGAAATTGCTCCACCTAGTGTCAAAATCTGTACATATATCACATTCTATATGATTAAATTATAGCTGGTGGACTCATTCTCTTTGTTATTGTTAAATACAACAGACTTTATAAATCACTAGCTGGATATATAGTTTATAAATGGGTCTTTAATCATCTTCTTGTCCTATGACTTGATGACTCATGTATATATACATAAGGAGTATACCTTGGATACATTTTTCTTTATAAAGTACTCAAGTTCCTATTTTGGTAAATTTGTTTACAGAATTATGCATCACATTTTTTTGTTAATGGGAAATAATTATAATGTGGCTACTCTCCCAAATGTTTATAACATCTAAATGTTTTTTAACAATAAATTTTATTGTATACATTTGAGATTTGTAATATGTCATAGGACACATATAGATAGCAACTTTACCAGGCTTTGTGAGTCACACCTGTAATCTTAGCACTCTGGGAGGCCAAGGTGGATGGATCATCTGAGCTCAGGTATTAGAGATCTGCCTGAGCAAGAGGGAGACCCCGTATCTACTAAAAATAGAAAAATCAGCTGGGCGAGGTGGTGTACACCTGTAGTGCCAGCCACTCGGGAAGCTGAGGCAAAAAAGGATCCCTTGAGCCTAGGAGTTTGAGGTTGCTGTGAGCTATGAGGCCACTGCACTCTAGTCTGGCGCAATAGAGTGAGACTCTGTCTCAAAAAAAAAAAAAAAAAAAAAGCACATCAGTTAATTTTCTTTTTTTGTGGAGACAGAGTCTCACTTTATCATCCCTCCATAGAGAGCCATGGCATCACCCTGCTCACAGCAACCTCCAACTCCTAGGCTTAGGCGATTCTCTTGCCTCAGCCTCCCAAGTAGCTGGAACTACGGGCGCCTGCCACAACGCCCAGCTATTTTTCTCTTTTGCAGTTTGGCTGAGGCCGGGTTTGAACCCGCCACCTTTGGTATATGGGGCCGGCGCCCTACGCGATGAGCCACAGGCACCGCCCCCATCAGTTGCTTTTTTTTTTTTTTTTTTTTTTGTAGAGACAGAGTCTCACCTTATCGCCCTCAGTAGAGTGCCGTGGCGTCACACAGCTCACAGCAATCTCCAACTCATGGGCTTAGGCAATTCTCTTGTCTCAGCCTCCAGAGTAGCTGGGACCACAGGCACCCGCCACAGCACCCGGCTATTTTTCTGCTTTTTTGCAATTTGGTCGAGGCCGGGCTTGAACCTGCCACCTGCGGCATATGGGGCCGGCGCCCCACTCAATGAGCCACAGGCGCTGCCCCGCATCAGTTACTTTTTTTGACAAGAACAGCTAAAAATCTACTCACTGAACAATTCCTAATCCAATACAATTTTACAACTATAGTTCTCACATTGTACTTTTCATCTCTATACTTGTTCATTCTACATATAACACCTCAATTGAATCTATACGTTAACTCTCTAATGGGTGCAATGCTATAAAAATGGGCAAAGAGTAACTGAACATATTAATAGTTACATAAAATTGGAACCAAATCTTGCTGTCACCAGGCAGCTCGTTTAGTGAAATTCTGCTTTTGTCTTCATGAAAAACTATTTCTTTTTATCTTTGTGGTTTTCTATACAACTCCAGCATATGCACGATGATATTCTTTTCTAAAGAATAATGTTAAACTTATGATTTCTTGACTAGGAAGAGAGAAATGATAGTAATTATTTGGCTAATGGATGAATCAAATGCACAAAGCATCATGTGAAAATCCTTAGAAGATGGCTAAGCTCATTATGACTCCCAGGCTCAACATGCTTATTCTAGTGTACTATTTGTCATTGAATGAGTTAGAGCAGAGGTTAGCAAACTACAAAGTGCAGATCAAATCCAGCCTGTTGTCTGTTTTTGTAATTATGAAGTTTTATTGGAAAATAGCCACATTCATTCATCACATACTATCTATGGCTGCTTTTTCATTACAATGACAGATCTGAGTAACTGCACACTGTATGGCTGGATCAGAATGCTGAAATACCTACTACCTTGCCCTTTATCGAAAAGAGTGCTTTCTCTTCCTGGGTTAGACCATTATTAAGGTAGAAATTTTAGCTCAAACAGGATGCATCAAGATGTGCCAAAGAAGTCAATGGCAACTACGTTCTCTTTGTGCAAACATTAACTTACAGTTTTTACTCTGAGTATAATTTCCACTATATTAGAGAGTAAATAAGCATTTCTTGATCACTCATATCAAATATTCTATAAGGAAACCTACTACAAGCTTGCTAAGAAGAAAATAAGTATGTCAGTGACTTTCTGGGAATTAATATCTAAGTGGTGAGTGCTCAGAAAATGCTATCTTAGGCTTGGCACCTGTGGCTCTGTGGTTAGGGCACTGACCACACGTACGGGGTGGTAGGTTCGAACCCAGCACTCGCCAGCTAAACAACAATGACAACAACAACAAAATAGCTGAGTGTTGTGGTGAGCGCCTATTGTCCCAGCTACTGGGGAGGCTGAGGCAAGAGAATCACTTAAGCCCAAGAGTATAAAATTAAATTAAATTAAATTTTAAAAAAAGATTCTATCTTGAAAATATCTGCCAGTCACAGTAACTTTTTTGTGTCCCATCTATGAATAAACACATACATAAAATCAATGAGTAAAATCAGTAAGTTACATTACCTACGAGGCAAAATTTGCTCAAGATAGATAGCAAAAGAAGCCAGGCATGATGGCTCAGCCTGTATTCTTAGCACTTTGGCAGGTTGTGGCCAGAGGATCACTTGAGACGAGGAATTCAAGACCAGCCTAGGCAACATCTAGTGAGACCCTGTCTCTAAAATATTTTTTAAAAAGTTGGGCATGGTGGCGCATGCCTGTAATCCTAGCCTTCTGGGAGGCGAAGGTGGATGGATTGCTTGAGCTCAGGCGTTCAAGACCAGCCTGAGCAAGAGGAAGACCCTGTCTCTAAAAATAGCTGGGAGTTGTGGCAGGGCACCTGTTGTCCCAGCTACTCAGGAGGCTGAGGCAAGTGGATTTGAGGTTGTTGTGAGCTAGGATGACATCATAGTACTCAGGGCAAAAGAGTGAGATTATGTCTCAAAAAAAGAAATTAACTGGGCACTGTGATGCGTGCCTGTAGTCTTAGCTACTTCACAGACTGAGGCAAGAGGACTGTTTCACTGACTGTAAGCTCAGAAGTTCCAGAATGCAGTGAATTATGACTGTGTGACTGTATTTTAGCCCTGGTGACATGAATGTGACTCTGTCTCAAACAAACAACAGATCACAGGTAATATTCCTTACACCCTGTTAAGAATTGCTAAAACATATAATTGAAAATTATAAAAATCAGTGTACTTGGCGGTGCCCGTGGCTCAGCAAGTAGGGCGCCGGCCCCATATACCCAGCCCCGGCCAAACTGCATTAAATATTAGCCGGGTGCTGTGGCGGACGCCTGTGGTCCCAGCTACTTGGGAGGCTGAGGCAAGAGAATGCCTAAGCCCAAGAGCTGGAGGTTGCTGTGAGCTGTGACTCCACAGTACTCTACCAAGGGTGATAGAGTGAGACTCTGTCTTTACAAAAAAAAAAAATCAGTGTACAAATAGTGATAATGCGTAACAGCAGCAATCATTTCCTGAATACCTTATATTTACTAGGTATGAAGATGAAAACTATGAGTTACTTCATTTACTCCTCAAAACAGCTTCATGAGGTAGGTAGAACTTAATATTATTACCATCTCATTTAGATTTGCATATGTTGAAGTTTAAAAATTAAAACATTTTCCAAAGACTATACAGGTCAGTTTCAATCACTTGTATATTCTTAAATATTGAAGGGAAGGATGGAATTAAAGTCATTAAGTTTGGCACTATACCTGACAGTGAGCTTACCACAGGACGTAAGTCACAGTGAAAAGAAAGGCTGACTGATAACTACTAAACTAATTTATGAAATGTAGGAAATCATTAAGAACAAAATCATTTTCACCTACATGCACTAAGTAGTCTTAGGTATGCATAAATTAGATAAGTAACAGAATCTGTCTCCAAGCTAAGCAGAGTCATTCATAGTTTGGCTGTTAAATAATGTTGCTCTATGTACATATTACACAGAATGAAAACTGTAAATATAAAATAGTATATTGGTTGTGTTAGCAATGCCACCTAGTGGCAGGTAAACACAGACCCACTTAGAAAAAAAATAAAAGTTATAGCATGGTTAAAAACCTTTTTTAACTTTCTGTGGACTTCTCAGTCTTTGAAGAATCTGCTGAATACTTTAGATCTTTTATTGCCAGAAAAAGTGCTTATTGGGAAATATATACAAATATAGTCTTTTGGGGGAAAGATCAGGCCTCCTGAGGCCCATTTTTTTTTTTTTTTTGGTAGAGACAGAGTCTCACTTTATTGCCCTTGGTAGAATGCTGCGGAGTCACACAGCTCACAGCAACCTCCAACTCCTGGGCTTAGGCGATTCTTTTGCCTCGGCCTCCCGAGTAGCTGGGACTACAGGTGCCCGCCACAATGCCCAGCTATTTTTCTGTTTTGCAGTTCGGCCGAGGCTGGGTTTGAACCCGCCTCCTTCGGTATATGGGGCTAGCGCCCTACTCGATGAGCCCTGAGGCCCATTTTTTGACCATTAAAATTAATAGAATAACCACCTAGCCTAGCAGTCCACCTACCTCCCATTAAACCATGGGGAGAAGGAATACATTCACTTTACCTTCACCTTTTCCTTTCTGGCTAGCAATCACTATTCTCGTATGAACAGTATTTATCTTTTCCTTTTTTGGCTATATGTCTGGTTTCTACAAGCTACTAGATTTACACTGTATTCAAATCAAGTTACTAAATTTGATGGTAGCCTGAACTAGTCATTTTTCCCTGCTGATTTTCATTAAATTTAACATGGGTAAAACAAATACTAACTTTTACTAGTAAGGTTTAAAGAAATGATAATGACTTCCAGACATCTGAATTTCACATTATGACATTTTAATTGTATCTAAAAATATACATAAAATTGTTTGTTAATAAACTTAAACATCCAAGGCAAAATTTTTTTGGAAAGTCAGACATATAGGTATCTAATATTTTAGGAATTATAATAATTTTTTTTTTTTTTTTTGAGGCAGAGTCTCACTCTGTATCACTAAGCTAGAGTGCAATAGAGTCATCTCAGCTCACAGCAACCTCAAATTCCTGGGCTCAAGTGATCTTTCTACCTCATAAGTAGCTAGGACTGCAGGCCTGCACCATAATGCCTGTCTAATTTTTCTATTTTTAGTATAGATGGGATCTTGCTCTTGGTCAGGCTGGTGTTGAACTCCTGAACTCAAGTGATCCTCCCACCTCATAGGTATGAGCCACTGCACCTGACCTAAAATAACTCCTTCAGATGGCTTTTAAAAAAAACACAAGATCTTCCTCTGTCACCCAAGCTGGAGTGCTAGGGTACAACCATAGGTTAAACTCCCGGATTCAAGCCATCTCCTCACCTCAACTTCCTAAGAAGCCAGGATTTGACTTGTGTGACCATGTCCAACTAATTTTTACAATTTTTAGTAGATGTGGGGGTCTCACTGTTGACCAGGCTGGTCTCAAATTCCTTGCCTCAAGTAATCCTCAAACCTTGTGCTCCCAAAGTGCTGGAATTATAGGTGTGAGCGACTGCACCTGTCTAAAATGACCAGTTAGTATACAGTAACTTAAAATTTACTAAATAATACTTTCCAAAAAGGTAACTTCAACACTAGAAGAATCATTCTAAATATATATATATATATATATATATATATATATATATATTTTTTTTTTTTTTTTTTTTTTTTGAGATAGAGCCTCAAGCTGTCACCTTGGATAGAGTACCGTGGCATCACAGCTCACAGCAACCTCCAATTCCTGGGTTCAAGTGAGTCTCTTGCCTCTGCCTTCCAAGTTGCTGGGACTACAGGCGTCCGCCACAACGCCTGGCCATTTTTTGGTTGCAGCCGTCATTGTTGTTTGGTGGGCCCAGGCTGGATTCGAACCCACCAGCTCAGGTATATGTGGCTGGCGCCTTAGCCCGTTGAGCCACAAGCGCCGAGCCAGAAAATAAATATTTTAAGAACTTAATTGGGATAATCTGCCTATTTGGGAAATATTTTTATATTTCACTCTCAAGCCTAGGTATGAAGCTGAAAATTATGAGTTACTTCATTTACTCCTCCAAACAGCTTCATGAGACAGGTACTACCTAACATTATTTAAACTTTAATTTTGGGCGGCACCTGTGGCTCAAGGAATAGGACGCTGGCCCCATATACTGGAGGTGGTGAGTTCAAACCCAGCCCCGGACAAAAACTGCAAAAAACAACAACAACAACAACAAAAAACCTTAATTTACAGTAAAGAAACCATAATAAAGAAAGAATTAATTTTGTTTTGGCCAGGGCTGGGTTTGAACCCACCACCTCCGGTATATGGGGCCAGCGTCCTACTCCTTTGAGCCACAGGCGCCGGCCAGACTGAATTTTTTAATTTTTTAATCTTTGTTAAAACTGGTTTCTTTTCACATATTCTGCCACAAATTATTCTCAAAAGGAGGGCTATATTTCTCATCAGGCTACTCTGAAGAGTTAGTTATGTGAGTACAAGGCAGAGGTGTCTGCCAGGTGCACTGGCTCTTGCCTATAATCCTAGCACTCTGGGAGGCTGAGGTAGGAGGACAGGTTGAGGTCAGGGGTTGGAAAGCAGCTTGAGCAAGAGCAAGACACTGTCCCTATAAAGAACAGAAATATTAGCCAGGCGTGGTGGTACATTCCTGTAGGTACAGCCACTAAGAGGGCTGAGGCAGAAGGACGGTTTGAGCACAGGCGTTAACAGGTTACTGTGAGATATGATGATACCATGGCATTCTAGCCAAGGTGAAAGAGTAAGATTCTGTTTCAAAAAAAAAAAAAGTAGAACATGGAAATGACATATCTCCCTAAGGAAGTGTTATCATATGTCTCTTAAGCAAAAGAGGAAGGAATTAGGCCTTCCTAAACAAACTTACATTTTCTAGATATAAACCAAAAGAAATGGTAAACCATTAGGATAAAACTGTTCACCATCTGTATCACCAAGAAAACAACAGAAACTTAAAAAATCTAATCAGAGATTATTTGGAATATCTTTTATTAAGTTTAAAACACAGATCAAATTTGCCTTTGCTGCCTCTAGTTTCCTATTTTCTTTGTTCTGCACTTGCCAAAGTTCACAAGTAGAATAGTCTACACTGATTAATGACAATTTTTACTACATTATTTATTATAGACTATCTTGGCTCTTGGGAAGACTGAGATAATTCATGTAAAGTGATGACTGCCGAGCCTAGCACATAGTAAAATGTTAGCTGGTCTATCAGTCAGGATAGCACAGGCTATGATATGACGACAAACAACGCAAAGATCTCAAGCAACACCTACTGCTCATGTTCATTTTTTCATTCATGAAATTATATGCCTTGAGTTCAACAAGGGGGGGGTATACAAAATCTTTTCACAGGCACCAATAGATACCATAAAAAATGGCCATCAAATATGGATGGAAAATGAAAGAACAGCTAGTATTAACATGAGTAGGACAATGATGTTTGTTCTTTCTATTGTTAGTAGTAGTGGTAGTAGATAATCTCTTGCAATCTGATGTCCATCCCAGATGGTCAATTAGAAAACAAAAATCAGGGGCTGTAGGGGTGGCAGCTGTGGCTCAAAGGAGTAGGGTGCCAGCCCCATAGGCCGGAGGTAGTGGGTTCAAACCCAGTCCTGGCCAGTAACTGCAAAATAATTCAGGGGCACACCTGTGGCTCAGTGAGTAGGGCACTGGCCCCATATACAACCGGTGGTGGGCACCGGCCAAACTGCAATGAAAACATAGCCAGGTATTGTGGCGGGCGCCTGTGGTCCCAGCTACTAGGGAGGCTGAGGC
>CAUYON010051326.1:0-13187 GCA_963573935.1 Arctocebus calabarensis | reverse complement strand
TACTAGGGAGGCTGAGGCAAGAGAATCGCTTAAGCCCAAGAGCTGGAGGTTGCTGTGAGCAGTGTGACGCCACGGCACTCTACCCAGGGCGATAAAGTGAGACTCTGTCTCTACAAAAAAAAAAAAAAAAAAAAGAACCCAGAGTTTTGGTTACACTCTAGGGAAGCTGTAAATAAATAAGAAAGTGAACCACTGAGGCTCTAATTGCCTTTAAATATAATTACGACTGGTTTGTTAGATAAACTTAAAAGTATCAATTACTCATTGCTACTTAGCAAATCTTTCTTTATTGGATGAGCGTCAGTCACTGCTAGTTACTTGGGATAGAATGATGAATAAGCCATAACACAGCCTAGTGGAAAATGCAGACACCTCAAACAATTAAAATTTACTATGGTGGCTCAGTGCTTGTGGCTCAAGCAGCTAGGGCACCAGCCACATACACCAGAGCTGGCGGGTTCGAATCTAGCCCGGGCCTGCCAAACAACAATGGCAGCTACAACCATAAAATATCCAGGCATTGTGGCGGGTGCCTGTAGTCCCAACTACTTGGGACTCTGTCTCAAAAAAAAAAAAAAAAAGAAAAATTTACCATAGCAAGTACAGTGAGATTACTTACTTTACTTGGAACTGACACAAGAAAACTTCACAGAGGAATGATCTCTTGAATGAGTAAAGAGGTTTTCCAGGGGAAATAATGAAAATTTTCAGTAAAAAAATAACAGTAGATACTGTGTGTCTGCTATGTGCTAGGCACTGCCTTCGGACAGGGTAGCAAGCAAGAAGTTTTTGTTCTTGTGGGCTTTGCCTTACAATTTGATGAGCAGAAAGCAGGTGAGACGCGTAAATAATGTAATTCTAACATATTAAGTGCTGGTTGAGAGTTGTGTGAGTGTATGTTTATGTGAAGGAGGCCAGGGAAAGTTCCAGGAGGAAGTGAAATTTTAGTTTCCCACCATAGAGGTAGGAAATAATACAGAGAGTTCTTTGTATCTGGAGCCTCCAGAAGGTGGGGAGGGTAGAGATAGGAACATTTTAAAAATGTAGAAAGGAAGGTTATGGTTTTGAAATATTTCTTTCATGAAAAAGTCTAACTAATTTGCCTATGGATGTATAATGATAAGCCCAATTCATAAACAAGATTTTGTGTAGAGATTAAAAATATTGAATAATATGCATTTTTTTTCCCTTTAGTATTTAGCCTTGCAGGACCTGATGTTGCTTTCTCAATATTCTCCTTCACGAAGACAAGAAGTTTTTAGCCTTAGCCAACCAGGTATTGCTGAAGGTCATAGACCTGACTACGTGTGTATGTGCAGAAAGTGCTTTACTTAAAGGTTTTGACGACAGAGGTGTATTTAATAAAATATCACACACCAGTGAGTCCATTAAATGAAGTGCTGACTTGAATTTTATACAGCGTAAGTGTTTGCATTGCTCTTGGTAGGATTTGTCACCAGGCAAAGTATTTTTAAATGTTTATTTCCCTCAGCTCCCTCTTTCTCTTAATATGAGGAAAAAAAATTTAATGCTGCAAGGGATTTTTAAAAATAGGTGGTTTAGCCAGGCATGATGGCTGCACCCTGTGTCCCATGCTTCTTGGGAGGCTGAGGTGGGAGCATGTGCTTGAGCCCAGGAGTTCTCAACCAGCCTAGGTAGTATAGTGACACCTGTCTCAAAAACAAAACAAAACAAAAAAACCCACTAACAGGTGGTCTAATGTCCTACACGGGAGATAGAAGTCTTATAGAGTGGCTTAAATAAAGTTGGCAGAGTTGGAGTAAAGGAAACACTTCTCTGCTGTTCCTGGCAAAGACTAACTATTCAAGACCGTGACTGTGCCAGTGTTCTGCCATGTTCCTAGAGGAAAAGCCCTCCAGTCCTAGCTGCTAGTGGGAAACAGAGAACCTGGGTAGCTTTTCTTCTTTCTAATCAGTTCTTCATTATTTTGCCAAACTTGCCAATTCCCAGATTGTAAAATAAACCTTCTATAGTTAAATGTTATATGGAAATGAAATCCAGTTATATAAAAATACAATTGATTGGAGCCACTCTCCTTTTAGTAGTATGAGAAATCCAAACCTGATACTGTGGTAAATTAACTATATTTTTCTGTCAGATTTGGGTTAACTTAGGAATTCTCTCTACATTAAATATTTTTGCCAGAAATTTCAAGTAAACTATGTAAAAGGGTGGCATGTGCTCTGCTAGAGAATGTGCGTTCTAGTGCATATTAAAATTTCATTGGACTGCTACACAGTTCCCAGTGGTCCTTAGTTACAGCAATGTAAGACATCCTGAGGCCTACCGAGGGAGCACCGTGAAAGTGGGCGTGCGTGCAGGTTAGGTATATTCCTCTTGACTTGTAAAAGGAGGAGATGTTTAAGGAGAGACCTAATTGAAGAAGGAACGATTATTTGGCACACCAGCTAGGGAAACCAGTTTTTAGAGGACTTCTTTGCCATTCTTAACACATAACAAAGCATACTTCATTTTTGCATGGTAACTCTAGGAGACAGATTTTAGAAAATTAAAAATAATGAGAAATAAGGGAATTTTTAAAGACATGGGGATCACAGTTATTTAAGTTAAATAATAACATCTTTAAACTCTCCAAGTATAAAGTATGATCATTATTCATGAGTCACAAATAGAGGCTCTTAGTATGTGAAAATGTAAGAAAGCACAGTGGTCGCTGGGGCCATGGAACGTATCTCATTTGTTGTTTTAGTTCATTGTTCACAGGCTTAGCAGTCTGTTCAGTACCTCTAGTGAAATAAGGTCTTTCTCACTCAAATTCTGACCTACTATTTGGTTTTAGTGACCTATTTGAGGGTTATTTTTTTAAATGGTAAAATAGCAAGTTTTTGTTTGTAGAATTTTGAGAAAGTTAATTGAATTCCTCCTAGGTATTAGATGGCATGTGTATAAATATAGCTTACCTAGGAAAAGTGGGCCCAGATACAAAGTATAATGTAGAATTTGTTATTTTTTCCCCCCTCATTTTGAGAGGAAACTATAAGATTATCTACATTTTAAAAGCTGCTGTTTGGATCTCGCAGGTGGACATCCTCACAATTGGACAGCCATTTCAAGAGAGTGTTTGAATCTTTTAAATGATATGACTCAGAAACTGGTTCTCCACCAAGAAGCTGCTGCTACGAATGGGAGAATGTCTTCATCTTGCCCAATAGAACCTAAGAAATTGACTTCTCCAGGTAATTTCTTTTACTGCTAAGAAAACATTTACATTTTATTTCTTAACAAGGAGAGCATATGGGAGACCGAGGTGGGTGGATTGTTTACACTCAGAAGAGACCAGCCTAAGCAAGAGTAAGACCCCCTATCTAAAAATAGCTGGATGTTATGGTAGGCACCTGTAGTTTTAGCTACTCAGGAGGCTGAGGCAAGAGGTTCACTTGAGTCCAAGAGTTTGAGGTTGCTGTGCGCTATGACGCAACAGCACCCTACCAAGGGACAAAGTAAGATTCTGTCTCAAAAAAAAAGAAAGAGGGCATGACAGTAGTTAATCTAAAGATATTTATATGAATGTGAAGTGTATATTAATGATTCCACATATGGACATAGGGGATATTGTATTGAACCATATCATTGTAGATTGAAAACTTAAATCTAAAACATCAAATTGTCCACCATAAGTATATATGGTTTTTTGTCAGTCAGCTAAAAAAATTCAGTATGCTGGTAGTGTTAAAAATGATATCAGAATGATGGTCATGAAATAGGAGACTTCAGCTTCCTCTAGTATAAAGCCTGATGAATCTTTATAGATAATATTGGATATTGTTCTGGTTATGGTATCTCAGAAACAAAAAGCTGCTGGTCCAGAGAAGAGAAGGTGAAATGGTTGAGTGCCTTGGGAGTAGGCTTCACACTTGTTACTTCATTATTTTAAGAGAGCTTGATATAATCTTGCATTTGAAAGATGAAAGTGTAAGTGGAGGAACCTGTGCTACTTCACTGCATCCCATACCTAGAAAACGCCTGAGAGTGTGAGGCTGATACACAGACTTCATGTTTGGATGTCTTTTGGAACCAGACTTTGAATGAAAATGGGTGAAACTGTCTGGGTGGGAAAAGTGGTAACCTTGAGAGCACAGGCTTCATCTGCTCTGCGGCATTGCTCCATGTGAGAATTTGGACCCAGTATCTGAGCTTCTGGTCTTTTTTTAAAAAAAATTCTGAATTTGTTAAAAATTGATATGAAACCTTCCAGTTTTTAAATATTGGCAGCTAATACTGATATTTAAAAAAAATCAGTGTATAGATCAAAGCAAACTCATCTGTGGTTTTGAGGTTTTGAAGTTATTCATCTGGAAGAGTCATGGCCCAAAACTAGTAGATTACAAAGGAAAAATGATTTAAATAAGTTCATGAATGTCTTAAAAGAGTGGAGAGTGTTTTAGTTGTTACCACCTTTCAGATAAGCATTTATGTGTATTTATTCGACAAATACTTACTGAATGCTTACTGAATGCCTATATATCAAATAATGTGGTAGAAGCCAGGGAATCACAGATGGAAAAATGCTTGTGACACAGACCTTTTAGTGGAAGGCATTTAAATAACGACAAGACAATAGAAGGGCTAAAAAGGAAATATTTCAAAAGGAGTCTTCTTGCCCCTACTTGCAAGTATTTGTATGAAGTTCAAAGCCATGCCAGGTTTTCTAGGATGGCCTCCTCTGTGCACAAGTTTTTGCTAAAGGGCAAATTATATTGAGGAAAATTCAGAGCTCAAATGGTTGACCTGCCACTGTGGAACTGGAATATTGAGTCTCAAACTCTCTGCTTGAGATAAACTCAGTGTTTATGGTAAAAAAAAAAAAAAAATTATATATATAATATATTTTACATATACATATATCTTACATATATAATATATATATTCCATAGGGATATGGAGCCATTAGAGAGCTTTAAATAGGCCAATTAGATCTAATTAGCATGTTAGGTCATTGTAATTCTGGGTTGGATAGATCATGGGTTTGATCAAATATAGTCCATTCATTATTTAAAATTTTTGTCATATATCTTTGCTCAGCCAAAATTTGCCTCTAATTTTGAGGAATCGGTGCACGATTAATTCCATTCTTAATTTTTAAATTGATTTTTCAAAGATTTTTAATTTCTACTAACCTTTAAAAAGTCATGTAATGAAATTTTGGTACTTGAGATGTTTAATTTCTTATGGTGGTTTATTTTTAATTTTTTATTTTTTAAGAGACAGAGTCTCACTTTGTCACCCTCACAGCAACACAGCAACCTCCAACTCCTGGGCTTAGGCGATTCTCTTGCCTCAGCCTCCCGAGTAGCTGGGACTACAGGCACAACCACAACGCCCGGCTGCTTTTTGTTGCAGTTTGACCAGGGCCAGATTAGAACCTGCCACCATCAGTATATGGGGCTGGCGCCCTACTCACTGAGCCACAGGTGCCACCCGTTATGGTGGTTTGTTAAGATGATAGACTTGCTGTTTATCTTTGTGCCTTGTGCTGAAGTAGCAGGAAAAATTCTTTGTTTTTTGACACTAGAGTCTATAACTAAATTGGTAGAGTTATACGATGATTTTTAAAGATGTTATTTACAGCTGAGAGTTATAGATATCCTGGACTAATTGTCTTTGGTATGACTTTATTCAACCTGAAAGAACTTTGTAGTAAAGGAGGTAAGGTTAGCACATTTTTCCTGTGCGTGTTCACATTGTAGGTTATGTTCAGCCAAGTAATAGTTATAGTAGGAACATAACACTGAAACTGGACAACTTTTAATGTAATAATTAAAGTTGTTGCTATTTAAAAATAAAATGTGAATTGATGAGTTCATTTCAAACAGGTTAGTTAGAGAAACTGATAAAAATATGGAGGGGGAAAAACACAGAGACTGCACCAGCCTGGCAAACAGATGTGAAAACTCCTTGGGTGGTCATTAAATTGCATGAGGAAAAATCTGAATCTTAAGAATGTAAACAAAAATGGAAATGCTCTACTGAATCTTGGGTAAAGGTGTTAGATGAGAAATGGAGTTGTATAAACTTTGAGAACCTTTGTGCTAGCCTGTTTCATTCTGGTTGCGCCTTCAGCACTGGATCTGTTCTCTTGCAGAAGACACCACTTTTCAAACACCAAAATCTAGCCAAATGCTTCGGCCTTCAGTGCCATCGTTAGTTAAAACATCAGTCTTTTCTTCAAAGTTATCTACACCTGATGTTGCCAGTCCCCTGGGAACCCCATTTGGCTCTAGTGTAGTGAATCGAATGACTGGAATTTTTGATGTAAACACCTACTATGGGTCGCCGCAAAGTCCTCAGCTAATGAGAAGGGGGCCGAGATTGTGGACATCTGCTTCTGGTGAGGACTGTTTATTTTCTAAAATTTGAAATGTTATAATTGTAGAGGATCAGACTGCCTAAGTTCCCACCTTACTGTTTTTGTTTTGTTTTTTAATAGGTCAGCAAATGACTGAATTTTCTAATCCTTTTCCATCGACCTCTAACAGTGCTACGGGTAAGCGAGTGAGACAGCCCAGTGTGGTTTATTCATGGATTCAGAATAAACGTGAACAGGTAGGATGATATGGTTATGGGACTTATGTAACACTGGGAATGTTAAGGATCTCATATCAAGAGATTATCAGGAATAAATAAGACTTTTTTTTTTTTGATGCTTTATGTATTAAGTTGACACATGACATTGCCAATATTTGACTGATTTTTGAGCTATACAAATTGCAGTTTCATATGGCTTGACCTGATCCCATGTCATTAGTCTGAATTTTTTCATTTAAGAAATATTTGAGGCTTGGCACCTGTGGCTCAACGGACTAAGGCGCCAGCCACGTACACCTGAGCTGGCGGGTTTGAATCCAGCCCGGGCCCGCCAAACAACAATGACGGCTGCAACCAAAAAATGGCAGGGCATTGTGGTGGGCACCTGTAGTCCCAGCTATTTGGGAGGCCGAGGCAAGAGACTCACTTGAGCCCAGGAATTGGAGGTTGCTGTGAGCTGTGATGCTACGGCACTCTATCCAGGGTGATAGATTGAGGCTCTGTCTAAAAAAAAAAAAAAAAAAAGAAATATTTGAGTTCTTCACGTGTACACAGTGCAACTTTAGGCACCTGGTAAGTTTTTTTTTTTTTCTTCAAAGTTATCTACACCTGATGTTGCCAGAATCCTTGGAACCCCATTTGGCTCAGTGTAGTGAATCCAATGACTGGAATTTTTGATGTAAACACCTACTATGGGTCGCCGCAAAGTCCTCAGTTAATGAGAAGGTAGAGTGCCGTGGCGTCACAGCTCACAGCAACCTTTAACCCTTGGGCTTGAGGGAGTCTCTTGTCTCAGCCTCCCAAGTAGCTGGTACTATAGGCGCCTACCATGATGCCCAGCTATTTTTTGGTTGTAGTTATCATTGTTGTTTGGCAGGCCTGGCTGGGTTCGAACCTGCCACCCTCGGGGTATGTGGCTGGTGTCATAACCGCTGTGCTACAGGCACCGAGCCAAGGCACCTGATAAATTAACAGACAAAATAAAGTCCTTGCCCCAGAGTGTTTACATTCTAGTGAGGGTCAATAGATGAGCAAGCAAATGTATTGTACTATTTTTCTTTGAAATATTTTTTAAAATTCACAAATTATAAGACACATATATTTTTAAAAGTTGCTTTGAACTATAACACTGTAGGTCAAGTTCAGCATATGAAAAATATGCTTAAAAGGGAAGAAATTTGACATTTCTTAAGTGTTACCTAGAAAAATAGAGTAGGAGGGAGAGACAAAGAGTACCTAGGGGAAGGAGTTACCATTTTATGTGACAGGATCCAGGGAAATCTCACTCATGTGTTGACAAGAGGCCTAAAGGGAGGGCAGGAGCGGTAGAATGCAGAGTCCCTGAGGTGGCTGTGTGTTTGGCTTGTGTGAGGACAACAAGGACATGAGTTTGGCTGAGCAGACTGAGAGGGGAGAGTAGGTGATGAAGTCACACAGGGACCCATTAGGCATTTATCTGGAGTATAGGGGAAAGTTTGGGGCTAGAAATGTAAATTTGGAACTCATCAGAGGGTAAGCAGTATTTAAGCCATAGACGTCCATGCAAACCCTTGAAAAGTATAGATACAGAAGAAAAGAGATCCAAGAACTGGGGCCCGCCAGTGACTGAAGGTCTGGGTTAGGAGAGATTGGGAGAGGACTTGGAGACTATAAGAAAAGCCACATCTTCCAAGGAATTCTGCTGTAAGTGGAATCAAGAAACGGAGTAATAGCAGTGGGGAGTTGAGGAGTCAAGGAATGGTTTTATTTTTTAAGATGGGAGAAGTTATAACATGTTTGCTGATGGAGTGATTGGTTAATAGAGAATGCTTAATGGCATTTTACAGACTTCAGGGTCCTAGACGGCTCTTCATGTTGCTTTTTGTGCAGCAGCTAGACACACACCTGCTGTTTCCCTCTGCCTGGTCGTGTAGCTTTTGGGTGCACGTATGGCGGTAATGAAGTTCACTTTAAGTCAGTTGGGTTAGCTTTCTCCTTGCTACTAAGACAGTTTTTTCCCTGTAAATGATAACTAATAAAAAACTACTTCATGTCTGAAATTTTCTTTTCCTGTGTAGGAAGTGCACCTTTTATTTGGTATTAAGAGGTTAAGGTGGGGGCAGCACCTGTGGCTCAGTGAGTAAGGCGCCGGCCCCATATGCTGAGGGTGGCGGGTTCGGGTTTGAACCTGGCCCTGGCCAAACTGCAACCAAAAAATAGCCTGGCGTTGTGGCGGGTGCCTGTGGTACCAGCTACTCGGGAGGCTGAGGCAAGAGAATCACCTAGGCCCAAGAACTGGAGGTTGCTGTAGGCTTGTGATGTCACGGCACTGTACCGAGGGCGACAAAGTGAGACTCTGTCTCAAAAAAAACAAAAAAAAAAGAGGTTAAAGGGTAATTAGAGCATTGTGAATATGGTCTTAGAAGAGTATCACCAGAACCACTTAGCCTTCCTTTTATTATGACAGGACTCTAATTTGGGTGTTAAATGTGTACATGGGAATATGGTTTAGGTTAGATGGCATTCCACCTTGGTATCCATTTTTAGTACAGAGGTTTACGTGGTTTATTGTAGGTTATTCTTTCTCCACAAGCTGTGAGGTGTTTTCATTTTTTCTTTCAAATTAGTGTCAGGAAGAACCTGGAAATGTGTAATGTTATACTTAAATAGAATTTAAAATTTAAATGTGTTAATTCTTTCTTTCCAACCCAGATTAAGAATTTCTTGTCAAAACGGGTGTTGATCATGTATTTTTTCAGTAAGGTAAGGATATGTAGTTATAACACTGGGAATGGGGAAAGAGGAAATGAAATATAAAATAAAGTAGTAGAAAGGATGTGACTTATAAATACTCTATAGATTAATCCTAGCAAGTCGGGAAGCTTTTCATAGTGCATCACTAAACCTCCAGTTTGAACCAGAGTTGCCCTAGACACACATCTCCCTTCAGTGGCTTCTGAGGCTTGACTCCTGAGACTCTTTTGGCTGCCAGCAGCCTGGTGCTCATATGGAACGTGGAACCCCTCCTGCAAAGAGAGCAAATCTCTTGCTATCTAATGATTCACGGCTCATTGTTCTGCTTTGTGACCAGTTTGGTGTTCTAAAGAGAAATCTCCAACTCTTGCAGATGTTAAATTTGTGATAGATACAAAGTTGTGATTCTGGCCACATGTGAAATGATTTTCCGACTTTGCCATCAGCTGCAGAAGCTAAAGATTGATTCCTGTTTTTGCTGCCTACAGTTGTCATATGTAAATTAATCCTCTGATGAGCAAAACCTTTGCCCATATGTACTGGAAAAAATTGTTTTTCATTTTTTAAATGAAAATATAAAAACTCCCGGCTCAGCAGGCTAAGGCGCCAGCCACGTACACCTGAGCTGGCGGGTTCGAATCCAGCCCGGGCCCGCCAAACAACAATGAGGGCTGCAACCAAAAAATGGCCGGGGGTTGTGGTGGGCCCTGTAGTCCCAGCTACTTGGGAGGCGGAGGCAAGAGACTCGCTTGAGCCCAGGAATTGGAGATTGCTGTGAGCTGTGAAGCTACAGCACTCTGTCCAGGTGATAGCTTGAGGCTCTGTCTCAAAAAAATAAATAAATAAATAAAAAAGAAAATATAAAAACTCTGCAGATATTGTAGTATTAGCTAGTATTTTATTCATTCAATTAATGCCTTTAAGTTAACGTTTGCACTGGCATCCATTACTCATTTTTCTCATTTGGCGGTAAACGCTCCTGAGGGAAAAGAGAGCTGAGCAACCTGGATAGATACATGTCACAGAGTCATTTCAATTCTTGAAACTACTTTTACACTGTGGTGGAAGGGAAGAGCCACTCAACTAGCAATTACCTTTGCCAAAAAGTAATCTACTTTGGGACACCAAAGAGGAAGATGTCTTGTCTTCCCCCAAGAGGAAGAAGGGTTGTCTGAAGTTTTACTTCAGTGCTTGGTTTCATTGCTTGGAAGAGAATCCACCTTGAGTGGCTTATGTGTGCCACATTGTCTTTCAGTTGAGTCCCTCACTCGGTTCTAACAGCATTCCTGTGAGCTGGATCTTTTGTCCTCATTTTACTGATAAGGAAACCTGAGGCTCAGAGGGGCCAAATAGCCAACCTAAGTACACATGGCCAGGAAGTGCAAAGCAGGTGCTGGACCAGGATTTCCTTTTTCCTTGGAAGTGAATAGCTGCTTTTAATTCTGATTTTACAAGTGGATCTGTTGTATGACGAGGAGTTCTAGACACTGCTATTTGACGTTGAGAAATGTAATTTAACAGGCTTATTATGTTGTACTTAATAGGCCAGAATTTGTTTAAATGGGCCAATTGTTGTTCCACAGTCTTATATTAAAGAAGTTTAGGTGGTTTTTTTTTAGAGTGGGGTTGAAAGTAGACAATTTAAAAGGTAGTAAATATTTGGGCAGTTCTTTTGTTTTAAAAAGAGCTTTCTTTTTATTTATTTATTACAATTTTAATTTTTTTATTAAATCATAAACACATAGATAATGTATACATTAATGCATGTGCTGATACACATACAAATGTACTGATTTCATACAGAATTAGGAGTGTTTACATTACACTGGTTAATATATACCTCATCTCCTTTACTTAATTATTGTGTTAAGACATTTATACTCCACACTTAATAGATCCGACATGTATGTACCTTTGCAGAAAAAAGCTTTCTTAAACCATTCTTTTAAGTGATCTCTGAGGTGAGTTGACCATGTGTAATTGTTATTTTAAGTAAGAACTGAGGCATGTAGAGATTTGGAGACTTGGCAAGAATCACACAATAAATTAATGACAAAATGCTTCATTGTGGTTAAATCAAGAATTATCAAGCTAAATGTAAGAATTTATATCAGGTTTTAATTCCTTTTTTTTTTTCTTACTAAATCATAGCTGTGTACATTAATGCAATCATGGAATACAATGTGCTGTTTTTATATATAATTTGAAATATTTTCATCGAACTGGTTAACATAGCCTTCATGGCATTTTCTTAGTTATTGTGTTCAGACATTTATATTCTGCATTTAGTAAGTTTCACCTGTACCCTTCTAAGATGGCACCGTAGGGGTGGTCCCACCAATTACCCTCCCTCCACCCATCCTCAGATTTTAATTCTTGAGAGCAACCATCAAGTTTTTTTTGTTGCTGTTGTTGTTACAGCCTGCGTATTTGATTAAATGAAATAATAGTTTCCACCCAGGGGAACTTACCTAAATGTTTTTGTTTTATTTATAGCATCCAGAGGCTTCCATTCAGGCTGTTTTCTCAGATGCCCAAATGCACATTTGGGCATTAGAAGGTAAGCAGTCTTGGAACTGTAACTACAATTTTAATTATTCGTTAAATGTTGAAGTACAGTCCCATCCATGGAAGGTCATTTCTTGGCTTTGATCTTAATCTTTGTATTTTCAAATACATTTATATATCTTTGCTTTATATAGATCATTTATTAAAGAAATTTAGGTATACTCTGATTTGGTCAATTTTTTTTCATATATAAGTAGGGAAATTGAGCCTGGTATTAGCTTTCTCTATTCCAAAAAAAAATATGACAAATAAGTTGTTTTTGATTTATGTTAACTTATACTAAATATTTAAACTTAGTTGTTAAAGAACCATTTCTTTTGCTCTTACAGACACTGCCTTCTCAGTGCTTAAGTGATACTTAGAGAAGCCTTTTCTGACCACCTTCTGAGAAGTGTCCTCTTCAAAACGGTCACTCTACTGTCCCTTCCCACGCTCTTTCTAGTACTTTTCACTACTTAACACAAAATTATTTAAAAGATGATATTCTTCCTAATAGAACATAAAGCCAGAGACATTGTCATTTTAGTCATGACTAATGGAGTTAAGCACTTTTTCTGTTCCTGCTGTGATCTTGTGCCCATTTTTATATGTATTGCCCCCTCTCTTATTTGTACTTCTTTCTATGTTGAGACTATGAGTCCTTCCTCAAATAGATGCATTACAAATAGATTTGCCTAATTTTGTTTTGTTTTTTTTTTTGAGACAAAGTCTTACTACGTCACCCTTGGTAGAGTGCTGTGGCGTCTCAGCTCACAGCAACCTCAGACTCTTGGGCTCAAGCCATTCTCTTGCCTCAGGCTCCCAAGTAGCTGGGACTACAGGCACCTGTCACAGCACCCAGTTATTTTTTGGTTGTAGTTGTCATTGTTAACTGGAATAGGCCTGGCTAGAACCCACCAACTTTGGTGTATGTGGCTGACACCGTAACTGCTATGCTATAGGTGCCGAGCCAGATTTGCCTAATTTTTATTTACTTTTAACTTGTTTTTTCCTTTCCCCTTGAGGTCTGTCTCACTTAGTAGCAGCATCGTTTACAGAAGACAGATTTGGAGTTGTCCAGACAACACTACCAGCTATCCTTAATACTTTGTTGACACTGCAAGAGGTAAGCAATCTGTGGGTTGGACGGAGGTAGAGGTCATCTCTCCCTTTCACTCCACCTCCTAGTTTCTGTTTTTTTTTTTTTTTTTTTTTTTTTTTTGCTTGTTCAGCCATATTTTTATTTACAGTTTGTGTTCAATGCAAATCAACTCCATAACATGAGAAGTTACTATGAATCAAAGCATAAATACACAAACACAATATACAATTCAAAATAG
>CAUYON010051325.1:0-11891 GCA_963573935.1 Arctocebus calabarensis | reverse complement strand
TCCTTTCTCTCTCTCTCTCTTTCTTTCTTTCTTTTTCTCTCTCTCTGTCTCTCTCTTTCTTTCTCTTTCTCTCTCTCTCTCTCTCTCTCTCTCTCTCTTTCTCTCTTTCTCTCTTTCTTTCACAGAGCCTTAAGCTGCCACCCTGGGTAGAGTGCCTTGACATCACAGCTCACAGCAACCTCCAACTCCTGGGCTCAAGTGATTCTCCTGCCTCTGCCTCCCAAGTAGCTGGGACTACAGGCACCCGCCACAATGCCTGGCTATTTTTTGGTTGCAGCTGTCATTGTTGTTTGGTAGGCCCAGGCTGGATTCGAACCCGCCAGCTCAGTGTTTGTGGCTGGTGCCTTAGCTGCTTGAGCCACAGACACGGAGCCAAAGGCTTCATTTCTTAATGCCATTACATTGGCAAATGTAAGTTTCAACCTACAAAGTTTGGAGGAACACAGACATTCAGACCACAGCACCCAGTACCAGCAAGCTTTCCCTGTGAATTAAAGCCCATAGATAATATTGAAAAAGAAGCTGAGGACCATCAAGAGAGCTCCCCAAGTCCTTTCTCTCTGTATTTGGACAAGTTCCAACAAAACATGTATAGGGAGAAATAATTTTAGGCACACAACTCACATGACCATTTTATACACTCATATAATTTCTGTACTATTTTCCAGGGAGCTGCGTGCTATAAAGTTACAGATTCCAAATGTGTTTGCCACAAAAATCCCTGCACAGGCCAGGTAGATCCTACTGAAAGCATCTATCTTACAGACTAATGGTATCACTGGAGACTCTGACCATTGGTTTGTTACTAGTGCATGTTCAAGGAGTTTTGACCAGGTCACTTTATTTTCCTGAGGCATCTACTGTGATAGGGAGAAAGGCTTGCAGGATTACTGCTTCAAGAACTTTCCTTCTCATGCACCACGAAAGGAGTCACTGGGATTGAAAATAATCGTGAAATCCTCAGGCGTCCCTGGCCAAAACTACTTAAAACATCTCAGCCCATCAGACTGAGCAGCAACAACCATAGAAATAATGTCGACTGTCTTCGTCACGCACTTTTGTTCTCCTCCTTTCTGAGATATCATTCCTATTCCTCTTTAACATTTCAGGTAAGATTTGCTCATGGCTTTCAGCCGTCAGTCATTATGAAGCTTGTCACCCACCCTTCACCATGACCTTCAGTGAATCCTCTCTCTAAGTGGCATGTTGGATTTGCTCTGTTCAATGAGATGAAATATCAAACCTACTATTTCTTAAAAGATTTACATTAGCCAGGACAACAGCCCTATCTGGTTCCTAGACAAAAATGTACGTTTATTTATTTTTCTGTGTAAACATTAACTGCTTCTCAATGGTAATGGAATGTAGTCATTTTCTATTTGTATCCAAATGGAAAGAGTAGTGAGGGATGTGGGTAAATTACTGGGTGTTTGATTTTTTTTTTCTCAGATGTGATTATTTTATTGTTCCCTTACCTACTCTTGGTTCCTCTGTATAATATTCCACTTTTCAAAAGGTTCCTGTGACTAAACAATTGTAGGGACAGGAAGGCTGCGTGGTGGAAACTGGTTTCAAGGACAAGGAATTTTTATTTCGCTTATAAGCAGTAGAGCTTATACATACTTACCTGTACCCAACCCAAGAAATAAGTTTTGTTTTGCAATAATATGGGAAGAAAAAGCAAACAGTTGATTCACAAAGAGTTAAACCAGACATTTTTCAGAATAGAGATCTGAAATGATTGTCACTGATTTGGTACAGAAAATATCTTCTTAGCTACCAAGCGTTTCATATTAATTAGGGGGAACATTGAAGATTAAAACAGCCAAATGCCATAATGTGACTGCCATCTGACCCCCCACCACCTGGTTTTTCAGAATAACAATTGGAACTGTAGAAGAATTAACCACAGGGTATGAATGAATTGCATACAAAAATGCATGTTTGTAACAGAATGTGAACATAGCCAACAACATCTGGAGGTTACAGTCTCTAAAAGTATGTATTTTCTCTGCTCTGAGAGTTCCTGCCCTAACCTTTGTGTTAGATCCCGAGGACAATCCAAGCCATGTGTTAACACTGCCTTTTTATAGAGCGATGTGAATTCAGGCTTTCCCCTTTCAGGAGTCTGACCTCTCGCCTCAGAAGGTTGGTATGTTAACCTGGTCAGACAATGTTTGCATTTGAGATGAGCCCGTGGGCCGCCAGTTGATGTGACAGAAAGGATTCTCAACAGGGAGCAGAAAAGAAACTTTCCTTTCACATCAGTTCTCAAGGATGTCTTCATTTTGTGACCCCCATATTGCTAGAAATGTAGGATGTGAGGGGGTAGGACATAGAATCTGTAGGAAAAGGGAACTCTAAAAAGGGAAGCTTTTGTCTTAAATGTTAAAAGCTTTCTAGTAATCTTTGATCCCAAGGAACAAAAATTGAGCAAAGACAGGATTATAACTATCAAACAGGTCATAAGCGATAGACGGATGCAAACTGTTAGTAGTAGTAGAGAAGCAATTTTTATTGCCTAAATTTGACAAGATGCAAAGAAAAGAGGTGAGGACTTCTTAGTAGGGCAGGTGGCAACTGTGAGTCACATCCTGGAGCATTTACACAGTGTGAGGAGTTTCTCCAGGAACTTAAAGCATCGTCTCATTTAATCGCTGCAGCGACCCCACAGAGGATTTGCTTTCGTTTGCTTATTTTACAGTTGGGAGACTGAGGCTCACGGTAGTCGAGTAATATGCTGAGGGTCACCAGCTACTGGGGTTTCGCCTGAGGATTTCACGATTATTTTTAATCCCAGTGACTCCTTTCAGAGAAGCGTATGCACAACACCATACAAGTCACCCCTTGTTTTATTAGCACACTACGTGGTACAGAAATTATTATTCAAACAGTGATGTAAACCATTTAATGATTGAAAGAGTTGCATAAGCCTCCTGACAAGTTAACATCTTGAGCTAGGGAAATCACGTTTCCACTGAGGTGTCCCTTGGAGACCTGTGTGTGGCCCCTTATAAACCAGAAGCTGATAGGATCTCAAAGGGGGTTGGCTGGTAGGAACCTTGTGACTAACGTGGATCCCTGACTTCAGATTTCTGACTATTGAATTGACCTTAATAATTTTCTAACTCTGACATGATCTCCTAAGCTCCACATTATGTCTGAGTCCTGATATATGACTCTGAAGCCGTCCCAAAGACCTCTACCCAGCACACCAGTGCAAGCAAAAGATGAGCATTTATCTATTTTTATGAACAGGCTATTCGGCCAACCTAGGCAACAGTAAATTACAGGGTGTTTGATTTTCTTTTTAAGTGCATCATCTTTGTGGACTGAATGAATAGTGCAGAAATGTTAGCATTTTGTTTGTGAAACGTAGGTTCCGCCGAGAGCTTGGCTTTGCTGCCACTTTTTGTTATAGTAACTTTCATTCTTCTTTCTAATAATTTTTGATCCCAAGGAACAAAAATTAAAACTTAGAAATTTTATGAAAGTGTGTGTGTGCTTATGTGTGGGTGCATAATTACTTTGGAGAATCAAGATGTCTTAAGAACTCAAGATCAGGAAATATACACGGGTTTGTGTAACTAGAACTGGACGTTATGAATTTAAATGTTTTCGTTATTCTCTAATTGCCAGAGGGGTGAATGGGGCCGTAGCTCCATCTCTTTCTGTAGATGTAATTTATTTTTCTCTGTCTGTGATTCTCCATCACATGTCAGAGAATGGCCACCCTGACTGTAAATCAGCAAAGCTGTTATGAAAACAGTGTGGAAGGTCTTCGAACAATTAAGAAATAGAACTACTATAGGACCTAGCAATCCCACTTTGGGGTGTATATCTAAAAGGTATAAATTTGGTATATGGAAGAGATGTCAGCAGTCCCGTGTTTAAGGCAACATTATTATGTACAAAATACAACAGTTCAGCCATAAAGAAGGCATTCCTGTCATTTGCAACAATCCACATGAACCTAGGGGACATTATGTTAGGAGAGATAAGCCAGCCACAGAAAAACAAGGATCGCATGTTCTCATGCATGTGAAATCTAGAAAAATTTCCAACTCCCAGAAGGAGAGTACAGAGTTGTAGTTGCCAGAAATTGGGGGAGGAAAAGTGGGAGGGTTAAGATATTGGTCAAAGGATACAAAGTTTCAGTTGGATGAAAGGAACAAGAGATCTAGTCTACCTCATCCTGACTAGAGTTAGTAATAATAGGATGTTTAGTATTTGAACATTGCTGAGAGAGTAGATTTTAAATGTTCTCCCACAAAAGTATTTCTCATCACATAAAAGGTAACATGTATGTTACATGGATGGAGCTGGAACATATTCTTCTTAGCAAAGTATCTTAAGAATGGAAGAAAAAGTATCCAATGTACTAAGCCCTACTATGAAACTAATCTATAGCTTTCATATGAAGGGTATAACTCAATTATAGTACAAGAATATGGGAAAGGGGGATAGGTAGGGGAGGGGGGCATGATGGAGGGAGAGTAATTGGTGGGTCCACACCTATGGTGCATCTTAGAAGGGTACAGGTGAAACTTACTAAATGCAGAATATAAATCTCTTAACACAAAAACTAAGAAAATGTCATGAAGGCTATGTTAACCAGTTTAATAAAATATTTCAGATTGTATATGAAACCAGCACATTGTACCCCATGATTGCATTAATGTACACAGCTATGATTTAATAAAAAATAAATTAAAAAAAGGTAATGTGTATGTTAACTTCTTTGATGTATCTGTTCCACGATGGGTATCTATCCGAAAATATCACACTGTATACCATAAGTGTATGCAACTTTGGTCTATTAAAATAAATTTTAAAATGTAACCAAGAAAAAATGACCACCCCAATCTACCCATAAATCCATTTCAAAGTGTAGAGCCCAAGAGAATTTCTTTAGTTCAATTCCAAAGTCTCTGAGATAGAGAATGTGATGCGTCTAACTTGGATCCAAGATTATCTTGGGGGAATGAGGTCAGATGACCTTCTGGTTATTCCTTGGGGGTTGTTGGAAATGCATCTTTGAGAGGTTCCTGGGAAAGGGTGGCTGCATGGAGATAGGGGTGGGGAGGCAGTGATTAGAGGTCACTACAGGAGATTGTGGCCACCCCATCCCCCTGTCTAGACGTTACCGTACACACTTTTGATTCTTTAGGCATCTAAATGTATTAGAGGTCTTGCTTCCAAAGGATTCTCAAACATCCTATTGGTTGATAAATAATGCTGTTGGAATTTAGCTTGTACTAAAATGAAGAGATTTAATACATGGAGTGTAAATATGACAATTATCGGTGCAGATTTCACCTTTAGAGCACTTGTATTTGCATTGAAACGCCAAAGCTTACTAGCTGAGAGTTACTTAACCTCTTCACCACTCTGTATGCTATTCAATAAGACAAGAATAATATCTGTGACTACCCCATGGGAGTTTTGTGAGAAGTAATTGCTTGAACACATGGGTGCTCTTAGAACGGTTCCCTCATGTAAGGTTGGCAATAGAGTCATTGTTTGGTAAAAGATTTAGTAAATTGTGAGATTTTTATAATTATGAGATTAAATATGCTTAGGGATTTTTACATATTAATGGAAATAAAAATCAGGGAATTAGTAAGAATATGTGTGACATAGACAGTGAGAGGAAAAATAAGCAGGATAAAAAAGAAATTGTGGCGTCATTATAGTTTTATGGTGGTAAGAAAGTAGCTCAACCAAGGGGCAGAAAGAGTCCAGTTGAACGGTGCAGTCTCACGCCACCTGCCAATTATGGGCTGCTGCCCCCCCCCTTTATACCAATCTGATCATAAGGAAAGGCACCTGCCCTCTAGATGAATTGTAATTCCATAGAGCAATGGGAATTCCAGCTAAGATGACCTTGGAGGAAGGTTGGAACAAGGATGGAAGAAGTTTGGACGTTTGGATGGAGGACTCAGAAGGACAGGATGGCTTTAGTTGTAAACACAAGCGTTTGTTCAGATACGTGGCTTCCTCTATCGCCGCTGAAGATGTCATCATTTGGGAGGGGTGAAATCTTGCTATGAAAGAGAGAGAGCTGCTGTCTTTTTTGTGGCTTTTTAAGTCAGTCTGAGCCCCATGCACTGTGCCCATTTCTACTTAAATTTATTCTCTTTCTTGCTCTTTGCTTTTCCCAAAGAGGACCAAGCCTTGCTAAGGGCTATAGAAAACATGAGCGTGGTTACTATGAAAATGATGGATCGTTTCAGGTAAAAACAAAGGCCAAACATGCTGGGCATGTTATAGACAAAGAGGGGGCCGAGAGTTTTGATCTCTCAAGCAGTTTCGTTGGTAAGATGAACTACTGTCTGTTGAGTCGGTTTCTAAAGTGTTGGCCCTCCCAGGTTCCCTCTCACGAACACAGCCCTGCTATTGCTCCTGTAATCTTGGAAAAAAAGTGAGTGAAGTATTTGAAACATGAGCCTTTCTCTTCTGGATCGGAGCAGATCATAACATGATTCTTCCTGTTTGGATGTCTCCAGCTTCTTAAGAAAACCGAGGGAAAACTGTTTTGATTTCAGATCCTTACTCGAAGCAAATGATGTATTTAACCACATGCTTTTTACCATCCTCATTATTTTTATTTTTTGAACAATTGGGGGCTAGCCTCCCACAATATTGAAACCCTTAGTTCATAGGACTTGGTTAAAAATAATTTTATATCCATTTTTTTCCTTTTTTTTTTTTTTTTGCAGTTTGTGGCTGGGGCTGTGTTTGAACCTACCACCTCTGGTATATGGGGCTGGCGCCCTATTCCTTTGAGCCACAGGTGCTACCCCTTGGTTTTGTTTTTAAATAAGTGCTTTAACAAGTCTAGTAACAGGAATATATGGAATTATTTCTGAGTAATGAAAAAATAAAATGGACAAATCATCTATAGATGGTCACTTTCTTAGTTGAATTGGATTCAAATATCATGTTTTATTATTTTTTAAATCTGATAAATACAAACATGCAAGCATCTTACGTAAAGTTTTGCTCATTTCTTATTTTTTTAAAATAAAAAGAGCTTTTTTTTTTTTTTTTTTTTTTTTTTGGAGACAGGGTGTCTTACGTTGTCCTGGCTGAGTTTAAGCCGTCCTCCCACCTCAGCCTCCCAAGTGGCTACAGCAGTGTCTTCTCATGTCTTTCATTTGGTTTTAAGATGTTGAGAAGATAAGCTTTGATCAGAGAATGTTTAATTTTGCGCTTGGTAAAGCTTTGCTTAAAATGTAAGTAAGTAAGCATTATTCAACACTATACTGTACATATGTCTAAAATTGTAGTGATATTTACTAAAAGGCAGGATTTTTTGGAAAGGAGAACGAACTATGGAGAAAGCACGCATCATCACCCATCCTACTGGGAGATGGTGAGAACATCCATCCTTGAAGATGCTCTTTCAGAACATGGGCATTGACCATCTTCATGGTCTGTTTCTAACACCCAGGAGACTGCCTCATAAATGTCCCACAAATGCCTGTAGCAATGAATGGAATTGGAGCTTAGATCTTCCAATACACTGAAGACAAAATATTCAGTTTAGACAAGAAAATAGAATGAAAAATTAGCAGAGATGCATTGTAGTCATAACGTGTACTATTTTAAACATTGATTTTGTCACATATTGGGAGACCCAGTCGTTGATAATGTTTGGAACATCCTGAGGTTTCTTAGTGTTTTCCCTGGGCACGGGGGTTCCAGGAGAAGGTGATTTCACATTGGGGACATAGAGGAGAATGGTTCATGTTAAAAGTGGTCCAAAATTCAGACCAAGCTTTTCCTTCTTTTGCCGCTTTAATGAAACTCACATGTCTTGAGGGCTAACCTGTGCTAGGCGCGACGCTTCCTTGGGGTGATAAACACTTCGCATATCATCTAATTGATTCCTCCCTAAAGCCTCAGTAAATGTTTACTCTGTGGCATGTGCTCTCGGTTCCACCTGTGTCTCCTGTTTTGGTTTGTAGGAGCCTCTGTGCCAAGGGGCTCTTCCCCTGATCCGGACCCCTACACCCAACTGCAGAAAGTCTGGCTATCCACACGAGTATACAGCTGGCCAGATGTGGCTGGGAATTAACAGCCCTGCATAGCAGCCTTTACCCACTGACTTTCATAAGTTGCAATACAAGTCTCCTTGAGAAGGACAATTCTTGTATATGAGGTTGCACCAGCACCCACTCTCCTCTGTGGATTAAGCTCTTATTACCAGCTGTACCCACCCTCTACAGGCTGCCTCTCCTTCCCTGGGCGACCTTTCCACTTCCCAAGTGGTGCTGCCATTTCTTTCCATATAAACTTCCCTCAAAGCTGTGTCTCCAGGTATGCTTTGGGAACATATGAAGAAGACATTGCTATTATTCTGATTTTGCTGTGGAAAGTCTTGAAGCTCAGAGACATTAATGAAGTTGAACATGGTTACACAGTAAGACGGTGGTGGAATCAGGAATCAAAGCCAGCTTTAACTCCCAAAGGCAAAACGAAGAATGAATGGGAAATTAATTGGAATTCTCCAATATCCATGTGATTTAGATATAGTATTTGGGAAGAAAGATAGTGTATCCCTTGAATAAGTCTCATTAGTTTGTGACATTGAAGTTATTCTAGACAATCACTGGCCACCACCCACATTTGGTGGACTTGAACACACACGGCTTGAGTCACAAAAGGTCTTATCTATGTGGGCTGATATAATTTCCTTTTTTATCAGTACTCATTAGAAAATATTGAATTGATGTGGTAAAACTTCAGATTAAACACATTAGGAGAATGGGGCTCATGGTGATATATAAATATAGCAATAATAATAGTAATAGAGAATATAGACTGCATCCTCCCACACTAAACTTATGACTGCTAAACTTATAACTCCTCAGGATCCTCTCATTTGTCCGATGTAAAGACCTGGCAATGTCCTATTTAGAGATGAGAGACCCGAGACCAGCCCAGCTTATGAACTTTACCTAAGATCTCACTTATGATAAATGTCAGAATTGGAATTTAAATCCTGTTTCATCTTAAAAAATGCTTTCTCTACCACTACTATTTCTTTTCTTGCTTCCATTATATATTATCCTCTACTAAGAGTCCAGTTAATTTACTTAACTCTGATGGATTCTAGAATAGTGACTTTTGAAGACCATAAAAACAAGACTATTTGGAAAGAGGAGTCAGTTCCTGATGGATTTTCAAGACAAGGTTTTGTTCTTCTTTCATTTATAATTCCTTTTTTAGTCCTGCAAAACTTCCCCCAAGAAATACCTGTTTTCTTTACTTACATGTCTGTACTTTTTTCTGTTGAGCTATGAAATAGTTTCTCTATGGGCAAACTCTCCCTGAGGGAAAGTAAATATTTAGTGTGTGTGTGTTGTGTGAATAAGAGAGAGGCTATATCTACGTGTGTGTGTGTACTATATTTAAAAATATATATTCTATATACAATGTATATGTATGTATATTTATAATTTGTATATGTACAAATTATATCTGTGTATGTGTGTGTGTGTGAATATAGGTATAAAATTTCTTGGGGAAAGCCACTGGAAAATGTAGAACTTTTAAGCCTTTGGATGAATTTGGTAAGTTGGGCTTTGAATTATTGATTTTGCTGTGGGTTTGTAATATTGAAAGGTACTTTAGATAATTTAAATGTATACTTTTTCCCTCCAGAATATTTATTTTGGAGATTTTTAGTATCCATATCTTTATTTATATATCTCTTTAAATAATATCTACATAGAGAAGTCAAGTATTGGTTTGAGTGTCCTGATTTTCCTCAAAACCATATATCTTCCATTATGAAATTTCACATAGTATAGAAGCAATACTTCTCTTTTCTATAAATATTCTTATTTCCTATCTTCATTAATTGATCTAAAATAACGGTCCTTGCTATTAATGTTCAATCATTCCTCATATTTTTAGTAAGTGTTATATATTAGACATTGGCTGGGATTATGTATGCATTACCATTACGCATCTATTTAGCAAACCAGTATTTATTGAGTGCTTTTTTGTGTTAGGCATTGTTTTAGGTTCTGAACATACAGAGGCGTATAACTGATATGGGCACTGTCTTCAAAGAGCTTATAATTTTATTTAGTTTTGCAAAATCTTTTGAGGATTCTCTTGATTTTCATCTAACAAAGAAACTGAGATTCAAAGAAATTTGATTATTTAAAGTCCCAAAACCTGTATATTCTGCCGCCTTTGGTAACAAATGACACAAAATAAAGATATGATATCAAATGGTGGCTTTTTTTTTTTCAAACCATGATGGTGGACTAGAGGAGGAAAAAAAAGATACTAAAATAGAACTATGTATGAATGAGGCCCCATCATTGAAAGACAAATCTAACGTCTTGCTTTTCCAGCACTTTTATTGCACTTCAGAACAGGAAACCACTTCACTGTACCACCCACTATACCCATGCGTGTATCCACAGGCATGTGTGTAGATGTGTGTATCGACACACACATACGCGTGTCTATAATAAACACTAGTGCACAAGATGACATATCTATCTACACACAGTTCTTCCTGATACTTTCAGTTATGTTTTATATTTCATTTCATAACATGGCTTATTACAACTTACAGCCACACATTTAATATAAGCCGAAAGTTGAGAATGCCTTACAGTGTATTTAAGTACCCATGATTTACATACACACATATACATACACCCATACCTCATTATAGTTATAAGCAAATGTTGAAGTTATGAAATACTATGTTCTGCAGACTGAATGTCTGTATGCCCCCCAAATTCACACATGGAAACCTTATCCTCAATGTGATGGTATTTGGAGGTGGGGCCTTTGGGAAGTGATCATGCAAATAAAGCCCTCATGAATAAGATTAGTGCCCTTATGTGGGGCCTTTGGGAAGTGATCATGTGGATGAAGCCCTCATGAATAAGATTAGTGCCCTTAGAAAAGTAACTCTAGAGAGTGCCCTCTACCTCTTCTATCATGAGAGGCCTCAGCAAGAAGATGGCCATCTAGGAACTGTGAGGTGGGGACTCCACCAGGCACCAAATCTACAATTGCCTTGATTTTGAACTTCTGCAGCCTTCAGAATGATGAGAAATAAATTCCTTTTGTTTATAACCAACTTATAAATGACCAACCAACTACAACCCTATAGGTCCAGAAATATAGAACCATCTAAAAATCATTTAGCTCTAAGGGCAAGTTATTTCACTTCTCTAGATATTTCCAGTCACTGGCTAATTCTTTGAACACATTTGTTCAATATATACTATATGTCAGTACTGTTAGCTCTTACAAAACAAACATGACCCCTGACCTCACAGCTTAAAGACTAATGGGAAAACAAAGATAATTCATATGTTAAGTATATAATTAAATATTACAGGACATTTTGTGAAGAGAAAAATAGTGTTATTAGACTATGAGAGAGGTCTAACTTGTTTTAGAAATGCCAGTGTAAATTTCTAAGTAAATTGAATGTAAGCTGAGATTTATGGGAAGAGTTGGAATTATCCAGGTGAATGTGGTTAAAGAGAATTGAAGACCGAGGAAACAACAGGTTTAAAAAAAGGCCTTAGGTTGGAACAAATTTGATGTGTTAGGAAATAAGAAAAGTCAGAAGATAAAGCCACATGGCCAGTATAGAGACATGGAGAGGCAGAGCAGGCATGTGTCGGAACATGAGCAATCTAACAGGCTCCGTTAAGAATTTATCTTAAGCATAGTGTGAACAGGTTGGGTTTTTTTTTTTTTATAATTTTATTGAATCATAATTCTGTACATTGGTGCAATCTTAGGGCACGATTCATATACATTCAGAAATGTTTTGATCATACTGTTACAGATAGCCTTCATGGCATTTTCTTGATCACTATATAAAGACATTGATACTC
>CAUYON010051321.1:0-53065 GCA_963573935.1 Arctocebus calabarensis | reverse complement strand
CCCCAACCCCCCTGTTCCGGGGCGGGGAAGTAGGGCGTGTTAACCAACCAGACCGCACCCGCCCACAACCCCCCCCACAAATAAACCCCCCACCCCACCCCCCGGCCGGCGTCGGGGGGGGGGGGGGGGGCAGTGGCTCATACCTGTACTCCTAACTCCCGTTTTTGGATACAAAGGAAAGAGGAGTTTTGCAACCAGGAGCTTGAAAGCAGGAGCTCAAGACCAGCCTGAGCAACATTGCCTCTATAGATAAGGAATCCACGGTGAAATTTATAATTTATTTCTATAGAAATTATAAGCAAATATATACAATGAATATGATATTCTGATACAATAGAAGTATTATGCATGATTTTAAATATCTTTCATTTAAGGAACAGGGATATTTTTGCTCTGAGTATTAATGTTCTTTTATTTTTAACTATCCAAAGATTTGTTTCTTATGAGTAACACTCATTTTTTTTTCTGTCCTTAGAGAAAAAATAAGGCAGACACAACTCAATTCAGCTAACTCTTCCCACACAAAATGCAAAAAGTAGGGAAGGGAGCACAGAGGGCCAGGAAGAAATAATGATTGATATCCTTTTTGGAAAGATAGATGAGATCAGTCTGACAGTTTTTCTCTAAAATTGAATTTCCTGCAGCTCAAGCAACTTAATTTTACTTATTTTTAACACTGTGGCCTAACAGAAAATATTTCAAGAGGTAATTTTATCTTTGTAAGTTTGTAATTAAAGTATGGATGTTCAAAGATATTTTCCCTTTCTGAATTTTATGTTTTCTTTGGGCCTCCACTTGGAAGGAGGTATACTTAATACTCTTTGTTTAGTGTCAATATATCTAGTATACATCTTGTGTTGAAAACACAACAAACATGTTTCTGTCTGTGGAGGTGTCATTTGTCTTTCTTTCCTGTATTTTTGAGACAGATATCTCCTGAGAAGACTAAGTGACAGAACAGCAGATCAGCAGGAAATCTAAGCTTGATGTTTTATGTGTTAATGGATCAAACACCCCAATGTGAAGATGAAAGATGACTTCCTGGTATGAGGATTAGAATTGTTTTCAAAAAGAAAGCTTCCCTGTGTGAATTATGTTTTTTGCTTAGTGACCAAATGCAAAAATTAAATTGTATTGTTAATGTACTTTCCACAGGGACATAAAAATATGCTTTCCATTTCATATCATTGATAAATTCTTCTTTGTTTACTTTCACCAGTCCCGTGAGATTCTGTAACTTAAAAATTACACCCTGATTATTGAAGGAAGGTAAATTAAAATTAAACAATGCTTTCAGAATCTACATAATTAAATAATCACATCCAATAATTAAAGATCAGTGGATATATTTGTACTATTGTATTTAATGATACAAAACCTAGTATAAAGAAGGTAAAAGTAAAACACATTTCTGCGGCTTTTCACTTAAGATTGGTCACATAAATAGATGCTTTAATTGGTAACATGTTTAACTCTGATTATAGTGAGATATACAAATAAGCAAAATCATTACCTTCAAAAATCATAAATAATATGAGACAGCAGAGTCTCTAAAGACTCTGTAAAACCTCAGCAAAACATGAGCACAATCAAAGAAGATTTAGCTGATAGAATGAGTACAAGGATTAAGGGGAAAAATACAACACTTCTAGGTGTTTGCTTTGTATATCTGTCAAAAGAGTTTATAATTTACTGAGATTAGGAAGACTTGAACAGAAAGCAAATTTGAAGAGTGGAAATAAAAATACTCCTTTGGACATGTTAATTCACAAGTCTGCTAGACCTTAAAGGTGAACCCCTGACCAAAAGGAGATTGGCATGGTCAGCGATGTAATCTTCCAAGGAAACACTTCCTATACTAGCCGGGTTATCAAAAATGGAAACTTTAAACTAATAGGATTTCTTTCCTCAGGATAAATGCACTCATTCTCCTGCTACCATGAATTTTACCAGTCTACGTCTCACATTTGTTCTTTTCTTTGGAAAACTGCTCTTATAAGCCTCCTTGGGAAGTAATGACACTAGGCTGTAAAGGTTCAAGGAGAGTAACTGTCAAGCGAGTGGGGGACAAGAGCCTAATTTCTAATTTTATGCTGCAAATGGTGCTCCACAGTAACACGTGGTATCAGGCTAATGCTTCTTTTCACCACAGATCACATCCTTACTTACCCTCTCTTCCTGCCCTTTCCTACTTTCTTCAATCTTCTAAGAACACATGTTACAATTTTTATTATTTATTTTTAATTTACACATAATTGTACATAGTAAGGGGTAGAGTGTGAAGTTTTACTACATTTATGTATCTGGTGAGAATCCAATCAGGATATTTGGCATGTCAATCACCTCTGATATTTATCATTTCTTTGTGGGAAGATCATTCTAAATCATCTCTTCAATCTAACTAGAAATACACAGTATCATATGTTAACCATAATTACTCTGCTGTGCAATAAAACACCAGAACTTATTCCTCCAAACTGTAACTTTTACTGTTGACCAATCTCTCTATCTCCACTCCCTTGTCAAGAATGCAATCTGGAACTATCGAGTCTCTTCAATAAAAGGTGTGGGGATTAATAGAATCCACATGCAGATGAAAGCACTTATTTAAAATCTTCACAGAAAGCATCAGCTCAAGCATTTCTAAGAAAATTTACTTAAGTGTAAATTAGTGTAACTAATTTCTAGTGTAACACTCAACTCCTGTTGTAGAAACAACAAAATAAGGAGCTGTTAGCATTGAGATATATCTTGAAATACAATTTAATTGACAAATAATGCTCTAGTTTCCAGGTGGCCTGTTTAAGGAGTCAACTTGCGTTTCCCTAAGACTTGGCTATATTTATAACATGGCTCTCTTTTTTAAAGTCTTGCATTTTTGTTGGGAGCCAACCTCCTGGGAGGCAAGGACCCCCAGGTTTGAGGAACTGCATCTGAGTCAAGGACCGAATGCAACCTGGCCCCAGCTGTTTCCTGTTATGGCTGGTTCCTGAACCAGGTTAGAGTGGAGACATGCCCTTTTGGTCATCTCAGACTGCTGAGGATGCTTTTCTGCTCTTAGGCTGTTTTTAATCAAGTTATGCAATTACAACAAAATCATGCCTTCAAGCTACACTATAGAAAAGCTGTGCAATAAAGCTGAGGTTGCCTTTTCCTGTTGAGGAATGGTCCTCCTGATCCCGCTATTTTCTGTTTCTTTTCTCCATCCCATGCATGAGTCTATTCCCAAGTTTTCCTAATAATGTAACTAGGCTGGTTCCTGGCAGGTGGCACCTAAACAGGAACCTGAGGAATACTGACCCCATGGGACACCCAGAGAGAGTTGTTTTGCAGCACTGTGGTTGACTCATAGGTGAGTCCTTAATGTGAAGTAGGTTCTGTAAATTTAAGTAATTGAGGAGACGTAGGTTCTGTAAATTTAGGTAATTGAGGAGACACATTGTTCATCAGGAGTAAAGCATGGGACAGTCTGGGTCAAAGGACCATGACTTCTATGTGCAAGTGTTAAAGTCTATGCTCACAACTCGCAGAGCCCAGGTGTGGACTCATTAATTGGAGTGTTTTCTGCAGCTTGTGTAGGAGGTATGCCCTTGTTCCTAGAGGAAGGAACTGTCAATCAAGATACTTGGGCTAACGTTGGGTCCCATGTGAGACCTTATTACACTGTTTGAGGACCTTGTAGGATTCCCATTGAAATTTTTACCATCTATAAATTCGTCAAGTATTGCCTCGACCTAAAACCTGAGGTTGAGCACATAAATTCTCTCCAGTGTATTCCATCTGCACCCACTCTCAATGATTGGGCTGCTTCTGATTTTTTACCTAAAGAAGATCCTCTGTCTCCAGAGGAAATGCAGCAGTTTTAGCAAGAGACTGCTTCATATCACAAGGAGGAGGGGGAACAGCCCCCTGGCGATGAAAATGATAGTGATGATTTTGAGGGAGTGCCTACCAAGGATTTGATTAAAGCTTTTGCAGCCTTACAGGCTGTCTTTAAGAAAAAGGTGTGGGATCGTTCCATGTTCCCTCCCTCTACAGCTCCCGTTTTTCCATCTTCTCCCTGGCTCCTGCGGCACCTGCTCCCCCGGCTTCTGCAGGTTTTACTTCCTCTGCTCCAGCTCCTTCCCCTCAAGCAACTTTCCTTTTGCCATGCGCTGGGGACTCCCCAGCATCTTCCCCATCTGCTACGCCATTGCAGCAAGCGTTGTGATTGGCTCGGGAAGCCGGAGAAGACACGTTAGGATTTCAAGCCTTTCCTTTTAGTGTGGATCCAACTTCTAATCAGCCATACCATAAACCCAATCCCTTTAAGATACAAAGGCAGCAGTCTCTCAATACAGAGTTACTGCCCCTTTTTCCATGGCTATGATAGTTTCCATGGCTATGATTGCCACTAATGATCGGAAAATTATTGCCAAGTTGTGTCTTTCTGGGGGGGGGGGGATATCTATTGTGGAAGGCTGAATAATGGACAAAGCTGATGAAATGGTTCAGCACAACCGCCAAGCTAACAATGGAGTTTCTTATGATATGCTCATAGGTATGGGAAATTATTCTGATACTGCAACCCACGTTCATTGGGATTAGTTTGTATACCATCATGTTGCCACTATGGCACTTGCAGCCTGTAGGAGGCTACCCCTCACAGCTCTGAGCAGAGGAGCTGAGTAAAATTCACCAGGGCCCTGATGAAAATTATCAAGATTTTGTTGCCCAGCTACTGCAAGCTGTGGGGTGTGTAATTGCTGACTTTGAGGTTGGGACTTTAATTGTCTGCCAATTAGCCTTTGAGAATAGCTAATTCTGCCTGTCAAACTGCGATCTGCCTTTACAAGAAATGAGGTGCCTTGGAAGATTATATTCACCTCTGTGCAGAGTTTGGATCTTCTTATACTCAAGGGGCTGCATGTGCAGCTGGGATAAAAGGGGTACCCATTGGAGTGGTGTATCAGCAGATGCAAGGAAATAATCAATGGGGTAGATCCCCTCATACCTCTGGGCACCAATGAAATGACAATTGTTTCAATTTTGGAAAGCTGGGTCAGTTTAGTAAGTAGTGTCCACAGTGTGCTCAGGGAACTTCAGCGCCAGCTCAGCGCACACTACACTATTTTATGCACTAAATGTCAGCGAGGATTTTATTGGGCTAATGAATGCAGATCAAAAACTGATTCTCAGGGTAGGCTCCTTAAGCCCACTTTGGGAAACTGGGTTCAGGCCTTGCCCCAGCCCCATCAAAAAATCAGACTGGACCTCAGTTCCACCACCCACTATGTGTTAACCCCAGAGCTAGGACTTCAGAGAATTCCCACAGGCAGTTTTTGTCCCCTCCCTGAGGACACTGTGGGACTTCTACTTGAGTGAAGCAGCTCTTCCATGTGAGGGCTCCAAGTTTTTCCTGGAGTCATTGACTCTGATTATGAAAGGGAAGTCTAAGTTATGACCACAGCACCTTGTGGTATCCTGTCTGTTATTCCAAGAGAACACATTGCTCAGCTTATTCTTGTGCCTTTTGAAAAATGTGGACAGGTTCAGAAGGGAGGGAGCAGAGGACCTGAGGGCTTCGGGTCATCTAATGTCTATTGGGTTAGAGCTATTTCTCAGGAACACCCTCAACTCATGCTTACTATTCAAGGCCGTTCTTTACCTGTTATCCTTGATACCAGAGCAGATATTTCAGTTATGTCAAAGCAACATTGGCCTTCAGCCTGGCCTTTGAATCCATCCATGACTCAGTTGCAGGGAATAGGTATGAGTCAAAATCACCTTCAGATTCTATCCTCCTTACTTGGACCAACCCCAAAGATAATTTTGGTACTTTCCAACCTTTTGTACTGGAACACCTCCCATGCAATTTATGGGGGAGGGATGTTCTCAAACAATTAGGAGCTCTGCTTATCAGCCCAAATGAAAATGTAACTAATTTGATACTTAAACAAGGTTTTAATTCCCTATCAGGGTTGGGTAAACATGCTCAGGGAATAACCCAGCCTTTGCAAATGCAACAACCCCCTCCCCCACGAGAAGGCATCGGTTTTGAGCCTTTTCCTTCAGGCAACTGATTACGGCTGCCCACCTGACTGTGGATCCTATTACATGGAAAACATCTGACCCAGTCTGGATAGATCAGTGGCCTTTGACTCAAGAAAAGCTTCAAGCATCCAAGACTTTAGTACAAAAGCAGTTAGACCTTGGTCATATTGAGCCTTCTAATAGCCCTTGGAATGCTCCAATTTTTGTTACTAAGAAAAAAATCAGGAAAATGGAGGCTGTTACAAGATCTTCGTGCAGTTAACACTACTATGGAAATTATGGAAGCATTGCAGGCCTGGATTACCATCCTCTGTTACTGTACCTAATTCTTGGCCTGCTTATGTAATAGACCTTAAGGATTGTTTTTTTACTAGACCTCTTGTGCCCAAGAATTACCAGTGTTTTACTTTTAGCCTCCCATCTCTTAATTTTCAACAGCCTATCTGGGGTTTTCAGTGATATGTTTTGCCTTAGGGAATGGCTAACAGTCTCACTCTTTGCCAGAAATTTGTAGCTCAAATTCTTTCCCTCCTCTGGCAGCAGTATACACAGGTTTACTGTATGCACTACATGGGTGACATTCTTTTGTCTCATCCTTTCCGAGACATTTTGGATAAAATGCTGAGTCATTTAACTTGTCATTTTGCGCAGGACAATTTGGTTGTAGCCCCTGACAAAATTCAACAGACTTATCCCTTGGATTAATTGGGCATAAAAGTTTTCCAAAGTACTGTTGTGTAAAAGTTGCATGGTGCCATGCTGCAGAGATTAAGACCTACAATGAAATTATACAGCGAATAAGGAAGGCTGTAGCTCTCTCATGTCATGCAGCAACTTTATTTCTTCTGTCAAAGCTCATATAGGCAATACTACACTCAATTAATCAATAAACATGACTTAAACCTTAACCCGAGGCCTCTCAAGGCCCGACACCTAAGGGTCTATGGATTAACTGATAACCACTCCACTAACATTATCTAAAGCTATTCTTACACTAAGTAATCAAAAACAAAACCACAAAACAATGTTCTGGGGAATAAGCTGTTTGAAAGCTTGACCTTTAACAGACCATCTGGAGGCAGTCATTCATCTTTAAGGAGTAGTCTGGAAATTCCTGAGATATATGGGTACCTGCCTGGAGGTCTGACCCCATGAAGCCAGGTCTTTAATCACTTCTATGTGACCAGGTCTTTAGCCACATATGGAGTTCTATCCAGGTTTTTTTCCTGTCTAACTTACAAAATCTTCAAACTTGCCTTCACAAAATGGAACCATTTAAAAGCTTATTTATAGGCATTCAGCCTATAATTCCCCCCTTGTTTTTTATTGTGGGTTTGAGCATATATATCACTCATCACTAATGTGAAAATTGCAGTATGTCTTTCATTTTCTTGCTTAGCTTGATTAATTCTCTTACATACAATATATAAAATCAAACACAAAATTAATAAAATGCAAATGATTCTACAGAACTTCCAATTACATCATTAATTTTTGGCAATGGATTTAACTGTTCTATTTCATCAGCAATTCCTTTTAAAATAGCCTCTCCATCCACTTTTTCCAATTTATGCTGAAAAGTGAAATACACCTCATGTTGTAAATTAACAATATCAGCAGTTAAATTTTCATGGTTTAACAAATGTTTTTTCACTTTTTCCCAGCGGAGTTTAATTTCATTCTACTTAACAGGGGTAATACAAAAAGATGACATATTCCAATCACATTTCAATTTTATCTGTCTTTTTAAACTGACCAATTCATCACCTAACCTAACAACAGCTTGCTCTCAAGCTGATAATTCAGTATATATTTCAGTATCAATCTGATTTTGAGCAGTCACTAATTGTTCAGCGTTCTTATGCCAACTGGCCACAAAGTTTTGAGTTTTAATATTTTTAGTTAATGCAATGACAGCAGTAGCAGCAGCAGCAGTAACTGCAATAATTCCCAAGATGGCAGCAATGAGCAGACCGATGAAATATCTGCTTCTTTTCAGGGTCTTATTAGCTATACATTACAGAATGGACAATGCTGGGGAATCCTGCCAGGGTCTGTTTCAGTTGGTTGACGGTCAGTGTGCTTTGGTGTGAGCTCTCAATTGTTCTTTAGATGAATTAAAACTCAAAGAATTGTTAACACAAATAAACAACTGGCAAGTAGAACAAAATAATTCTCCCGTTACTTTATTCCAAGTTACATTTCATTTTAGCCACACATAAGGAAGATGTAAACAAACTTGAATGTACTTGTCATTTACCACAAACTTCATTTTATATTCCTAGAGGTCGTTGTGGAAGAATAATCATCCAGTGCAAGCCTTAAGAGGTTGTAAAGCTACAACAATTTTCCACAAATGTATTTGTTTAGGATATGTGGCAATTCCAGGTAACAGGCAGAAAACCCTCTGTTCATCAATGAAATATACTCAGAAGCCAAAGCTAATGCTTTACTCTCATTATATAAAATTTTTAAAGACAAAGCTGATTGTAAGTCTGATCTTAAGTCGTAGGTCCCCAATCCATGACTTCTTCACCTGTGGTATCAATAAGCATATGTGCAAAATCTCCTTCACATTTGGTCAAATGTACCTATCTAAGATCTGAAAACACATGCATTTTTCAAGGTGGTAATTCAGGATTGGAAGAAATCTTATCAATACGGACCTTGTCTAGACAGTAAGCACTTAACATAAACATTTCAGATATTTGTTCTTTGTTTTCAGGCTTATGTTTATACACAGTAGCCCACATTTGAATAGACATGTTAAGGCAATGGGCGTGGGCTCCAAAACATAGGGGAGTACTAATCACCCCACTAGTAGAATTAGAAGTTACCATGCCTTCTTCATTAGGCCAGAACGGCCCTCTGGTGTCATAAGGACAAGGAAGTCAAGAAGAATCATTAACATAAAAAGAAACAGTATGTTCTAACCAACTAACACCTCGAAGTAAAGGAAGGTTAGGATTATAAGTCCAATATTCACATTTTTGTTCTTGAGTCTGAACAGTCAAAAGGGCCATCATTGCCAAAAATAGATTGGAGGCTTTCATCTGTTGGTGGGTGTAATTCACCAGTTTCTCCACTTGATGGCACAATTTATTTACCTGTCCCCAAGCCATCGGAGGTGCTTCCTTTGTCCGAGGCAGCAGTGATAGTCTCTCCTTCCATGTCGCTGTCAGTTTTAGTCTGTTCAGGCAGGACACCATTTGTTTCTCCGATTTCTGTGTGTGTGTCCAGGGGGCCATGTCCGAATTTCAAGTTTTTGTCTGGAACACAAAGTTCAGTATTTCCTGTAGAAATATAAGAATAGCCTCTTTCCCAACATATAATATGTGCCAGGGTCCATGAGTTTGTTAGATATCCTCATAATAAATGGGTTGACTTAATGGAGAAGAAGTAATTTTGATCCATGCTTATGAGCTGGAGTCTCATTTTTGTCATTCATATTCAAAAAATTTAAAATAAAAAGAGCTGAAGATAATCTATTTCTGGGGATGATACTGTTCTCCCCCTTTCTTTTGTTTTAACAGCATTTCTTTTAAAGTTCGATTTTGTCTTTCAATAATGGCCTGTCATGTACTATTACCAGGAATTCCAGTAATACGCTTTATATTATGTAATTTTAAAAAAAGCTTGACATTTGCTAGAAATATAAGCAGAACCATTATTTGTTTTTATAGTCAAAGGTTTGCCTATGACTGAAAAGGCTTCTAATAAATGAGAAATTACAGCATCAGCCTTCTGAGATGTCATTGCTGAAGCCCAAGAAAAATGAAAATAAGTATCTACAGAATGATGTATATATTTTAATTTTCCAAATTCTTGAAACTGAGTAATATCCATATGCCATAATTGATTAGATAATAATCCTCTAGGATTGACTCCCATAGGTAAATGTGGAGCTGATAAAGGCTGACCATTTGGGCAAGAGCATATTATAGCTCTTGCAGTATGCCAAGAGATGTCATGGCTTCTTTTTAAAGCTTGAGCATTAGTATGATGTAATGTATGCTTATGTTGAGTAGATTAAACTGAACCTACCAACTGATCAATAGTTTGATTGCCCAATGAAATGGGTCCTGGTAATTTGGAATGAGCTCTAACATGAGTAATATATATAGGATAAGATCTATTTCTAATTAACTGCTGAAGGCATAAAAACAATAAAGTTATTGTGAATTAAATGGCAAAATAACAGTTTCAATGGTTCAATACTGTGAGCAGAAATAATGTTAAAGAGACAATCAGGAAAATCCATTAGAAGTAATATAATAGCAAATAGCTCTGCTTTTTGTACAGATGAGTAAAGGTATTGTTATACTTTATAAGTATGAGGAACTAAATATCCAGATATTCCCATTTGATTTGCATCCACGTAAAACGTTTCTGCATGTGAGATGGGTTCTAATTTTAGTATTTCAGGCAAGATCCAAGAAGTATTTTTAAGGAACTGAATTCTTTTATCTGGAGAAAAATGATTGTCCATTATTCCAATATAATCTGATAATGCAATTTGCCATTCAGTATTCAACATAAGTAAATCAGAAATTTGATTAGTAGTTAGAGGAAAACAATTTTTTCAGGACCTCTTCCTATTAATTGTCTTAAGCGCTGTCTTCCTTTTAATATTATAAAGGCCACTTTTTGTATGTAGGTTTCCATCCATTTGGATGCTTTATTAGGTAAAAAGCACCATTCAACTAAGATGTTATGGCTTCTTTTTAAAGCTTGAGCAGTAGTATGATGTTTCTTGCACAATCAGTCCTGTAGGAGAGTGCATTGATGGAAAAACATAGATATAAAAATTATTAATTTGAAAGATTTAGTTTAATTGAGCATCCTGAATATGTTCCTCAACCCACTGTAATTCTTCTTCAGCTCAGGAGTAAGCTGTCTATGACTATAAAGATCAGGATCCCCTTCCAAAATGGGAAATTAATTAATAAGAGAATAAGTTGGGATTCCTAAAGTTGGCCATACCCAATTAACATCTCTTAATAATTTTTGAAAGTCATTTAGGGTTCAAAGAGAATCTCTTCTAATCTGCACTTTTTGAGGAACAATATTTTGAGCAGTAATGGGATATCTTAAATATTCCCACGGTTTCTGAGTTTGAACTTTATCTTCAGCCAATTGAAGACCGTATCCTTTAAATTTGGAAAATGCTAATTGGTATAATTCTTGTAATTTATTAGGGCATGGATGAGTCAACAATATATCATCCATATAATGTAAACACATGGCCTCTGGAAAAGATTTCCTAAGTTCTTCTAAAGGTTGATCTACAAATAGTTGACACAAGGTGGGGCTGTTAAGCACACCTTGAGGCAATACCTTCCAGTGGAACCTCCGGGTGGGCTTTTCATTGTTTAAAGCAAGAATGGTAAAAGCAAAATATTCCACATACTTTGGTTGCAAATGAATATTTAAAAAGCAATATTTTAAGTCAATAATAATTATAGGATAATGTTTTGGTATTAAAGTTGGATTAGGAATTCCAGGTTGTAAAGGACCCATTGGTTGAATGACTGCATTAATTTTTCTTATATATGTTAACATTCTCCATTTGGCTGATTTCTTTTTAATTACAAATATTGGGGAATTCCATGAACTGGTCGAGGGTTCAGTATGTACAGTTTGTAATTGTTCATCAATTAATTGAGGTAGTGCTTCTAATTTTGGCAAAGGAAGAGGCCACTGCTCCACCCAAACTGGTTTATCTGTTTTCCACTTCAAGAAAAGGGTGAAATAGCCCCTAAGAAAAATCCCCTGATAAAGAATGAAGCCCCTGGCCTTTTTTATCATGGCCAATTCGAATTATTTCAGGCTCTCTAGAAAGGCCAGGATGAGTTGGATCATAGCCCATCTTAAACATTATATTTTTAGTAGCCTTTGAAATTGTGGGGATAGTGATCATAGCTCCCCATTTTTATAATAGATCTCAACCCCACAGGGGAATGGCTATGGGTGCAACAGAAGGGCAGATACGAGCTGCTTGTCCTTCAGGTCTTGACAATGTAAATCAGAAGTACTTTGTTCAATATTAGTCATTGTTGCAAGCCCTACAAAAGTAACTTTTACTCAAGCTTTTGACCAATATTCAGGCCGCATGTAAGAAGCAATACTAGAGACATCTGATCCTGTGTCCACTGTCCCCTCAATTTGAATATTATGTTTAAACATCCCCTTACATTGAGGGCAAGCATTATGTAGGAAATTATGCCAAACGATATGTTTTCCTGTGCTTTCAAAACCACCTTCCCTGGTAACAGGAGCTGTTTTGCCTTTATGATATGGTAAAATTAGTATTTGAACCACACAGTGTCCTGCAAACAACTGGATATTTTTTGTGGCTGAAGCTATTATTAAAAATGTTTCCTTATAATATTCATCAAGTATTCCTGGGTGTACACAAAGTCCTTTCATAGTAAAACTGCTTCTTCCTAGTAGTAGTCCTACTGAAGGTATGGGACCATAAATTCCAGTGGGTAATTTTTTAGGAGATTCCCCACTGTTAAAGTTAACATCTGTTAATATAGAGAGATCCAAGGCTGCACTTCTTTGAGTGACATGAAATAAATACTGGACATAGACTTTGTTAACAGAACACTAGTTCTTATTCACTTGAGCATGAGCCTGGCTGTCGCTCACTGAAAACTGCTGAAGAAGAGAGTTTGACTTGTTTGTCTGGGGACCTCAAGCTAGCCCTGCATTGTAGTTTCCCTGATTCTGGGTAGAAGGCAAAATATTGCCGTCTTTGTCCTTAATTGTCCAATGCCTGCCTTTACCACACCAGCGACAAAGGCCTGGTGACTTGGTCTCAGTTTTAGTTTCACTTTTACCTTTTCTACGTTCCTTCCGAATGTGGCCAACTTTCCACAGTTGTAATATTCAGATCTCATAGTACTGGGTTGCAAAGCTGAGGCTAACAGATTAGCTTGGAAAGTACCTGATCCTACTATGTGACAAACACATATGTATTGATCAATGGTGACATTATCCTGATTTTTGCATCTGGTTATGGCCTTTTTGCAATCAATGTTAGCATTTTTTAAGCCAGTTGCAAGAGCAACATTTTAGGGGCATCTTCTCCAGGCACTGATCTCACAATTGCTGATTGTAAATGAGCAATGAATTCAGTATATGGTTCATTGTTTCCTTGAAATATTTTTGTGAAAAATTGTCTAATTTGCCCCTTTTCATTGAGATTCTGCCATGCAGTAAGGCAATTATCTTGAATTTGAGCCAGTAATTATTAAGAATACTGTGTTTGAGCATTTATACCATCAAAGGCTCTAGTTCCTGTTAACTGATCTAAGTTAAATGTAGGAAGATTTTCAAGTCTATTACAATGAGATTGTTTTTTTGCCTCCTCCATCCACCAGGACTTAAATTGAATATATTGTCTTGAGCTCAAAGTAGTCTGTGCTAAAGTATCCCAATCTACAGGAATAAGTAAACAGTTTTCACAATGGGATCTTAAAATCCCCATAACATATGGTGAGTTAGGGCCATTAAGGATGAACAGCATCTTTTAAGATAGTTAAAACTTTTAGTTGAATAGGAATATGACTAGTTTGTACCTGCTCATCCTCAAGTGCTTCCCTAAGTAGCGGGAAAGTGAAAACACTGGCGTACTGAGCATTAGAAGCTTGGGGCAGTGTCGAGGAAGATTCAGCATTTTGGATGATATTAAAAATGGCTGGACAACAGGAAAATGGAGTTTAGTGATGAATTGAGAATCCAGAGGATTTAGCCACACTGGATAGCAACCTGGAGTAGCAGTAGGGGTCAAAGGTATATGTTGTTGGGTTGGAAAATACTTTTAGGGGTTTCGGGGGGGGGGGGTTAAATAACGTTTCTCAATTGTCTAACAACATTGGGCTAACTTTTTCTTAATTTCAGTCATGTCCTCGCAATCAGAAAAATTGGTTATAGTAGGATCTGAGTCACTTTCCGTTAGATCTTTCTCTGACTCTTTCTTAACTTCTGGATTTTCTGATTCATCATATACAGGTTCTTCTACAGTCTGTCCCTCTTTCACAGGCAGGGGAGGGAATTTTTCAAGATATTTTGCATCAGAACTAGATTGTAAGGGTTCGAATGCCTCAGTTACCAAGTGATAGGTGGCCCAAATATCTCTACTTATACATTCTCCCCTCTGATGGGTGCTAAGATCTTTGCCTACACTCTTCCAAATTTTTAAATTTAAATGATTTTTCTTTTCTGGAGTAAACCAGTAGCAATGTTTAGCTACTACCTGAAATAGTTCTTGCAAAGTCTTTGTTTTAACAGAGGAGCCTATAGGCTTTAACAGAGTCTTAATAACAGGGCCACATACTGGTCCTGCAAGGACTGGGAATTCCCCATTTTTCCTTTTTCTATTGCTTGAAGTCTCATATACTTACAGCAAGACGACTTTCCTTCCAGTTTCAAAGTACTGATGGTTCTTCTTCTGGCTATGCTGTGTTAGTTTTAAATAGTCAAATTTTTAAATGTAATACTTCTCTTTCTTCTGCCCAAAGAGTAGAACTAGTTGCAGCACACTAAGCCATTCAAAAATCTTTCTGTCCTTTACATCTTTATATTGATAGTGATTGAGTTTTTTGCTGTTTGCAGGTTTTGGAGGAAGTCACCATTGACCCTTCAGTGGATTCAACTCTTCAAGCACTTTTGTTACAGGTTCAGCAGACTTTACATGTCCAGTCTGCCCCTTATTAGGTTGGTCACCTTCATAGTCATATTGCTTTACCTGGGTCTTTAGCTGAAGGCAATGTCCTAGCTGATTCTCTCTGTCATGTGGACTTGGTTATGTTGATTATGACTGATAAGGCCCAAACTTCTCATGTCATTCATCATCAAAATGCACATACCCTGTGCCTATAGTTTGGTATTTCACAAGAAGCAGCCAATAGATTGTGAAGCAATGTTCTTATTACTTATCTCATGTTCCAGCATCCCATTATGTGGTTAATCCTCAAGACCTTTTGCCTGGTCAGTTATGGCAAATGGATGTCACACATTTCTCTCCTTTTGGTAAATTTGCTTAAATGCATGTCTGTGTGGATACTTATTCTGAGTTTCTTGTGGCTTCTATCCATTCTGGGGAAGCTATCAAGGATTTTAAAGCACATGTTTTGCACTGTTTTTCTGTTCTTGGAATTCCTAAAGTTATCAAAACAGACAATGCCCTTGCCTAGACATTTAAAGCCCTTACTTCTTTTATTGCACAGTATTCTATCCATCATTCTTTTGGCATTCCTTACACTCCTCAGGGTCAAGACACTGTGGAACAGGCTCATGCATGCTTAAAGCTCCAAGTGGAGAAAATAAAACAGGGAGAGCTATAGCCCCTTACACCTCAGAATTATCTTTCTCATGCCCTTTTTAGCCATAATTTTCTTTGATTAAATTAGGAAGGCCTGCCGGCTGGGGATTGCTTTTGGTATCCCTGTCCTGGTTCCTTCCCTTTAGTTTAGTGGAAGAGCTTTATTTCCCCCTTGCCAAGACCAGCAGCGAAGGGACCCTCCAGACTATCTCAGAGAACCCAGTCAGCCCAGCTACCAACCTGGGGACAAGTGAAGCGGCTGACCTCTCGGGCAGAAGACCTACTCAGGAAGCAGGGAGCAGTGCCCACACCTGATCACCTTTTTGTGGCTATGATAGCACTGCTAACATTATAGGTTGGTTCAGTGGGAGGGGAACCCCATTGGGCTTATTTTCCTGATCTCACTCTTCTTTTCCTTGTTGCATGGGGTGATCTTAATGTGCCAGTCTTTGTCAATACACCCCTTTGTCTGGACCCCCTGATGGGGAGCCCATTTTTCTCAATGGACCCTCTGTAATTATACTGGGTCCTCTGAGCGAGGCCCTCTATGTATGACTCATTGGATCAATCACACAGGCTGTTTACAGCTAGCCATGGAACTGTACAAGATGTTAGGTCACTACAACAGGCTCAATCCCTCCAGTTCCAATCCAGTCATCCTTTTTCTGAGTGGAACATGACTTTTTACAGGTTTCCATAGCTGCAAGCCATCACAGCAGGGGTATCTCCCCCAGCCTCTTTACTTCCCTGCCCTTATTAGGGAATGAACATTCTTTTGAAAATGTGGAGAGCTTGTTCTTGTACACCTGGAGCTCTCCACAAATTTTTGGTACTTCTTTTCCTGTGTACAATTGTTCCTGTCTCTTTTTGGCTGTTGTGAATAAAGCCTTCTTTGTTGCTCTCGGGGGTGGGGCAACTCCTCCAATCGGGAGGGGCCACCAGGGACTAGACCATGACAATTTTGTCTACCCTTGGAGGTCAGTTGCAAACAGGCCTTTGGCAAGCTGCTGCTGCCACTGGTCCAATAACCTTCACACATCCTACTGAGGAGAAAAAGGCTAATAAACAAACCTTGTATCTCAAAGCATGTGTAAAACACTCCTATGTTTAACTGGTCTTTTAAACATTACCATGAAGCTTCACATTTTTTCCAGAGAAAGGCTCTGTGACTACAGAGTATAAGTATGTTATCACTTGCACTAACTGTAACTTAACTAATTGTCTTTCTAGCACCCAGCAGTACCAAGGTATAGTTTTGCTGCATCAACACCCTTTTGTTATGATTCCAGTACATGTGAATGGCACTTGGAATGCTAATCCTGGGTATCAAGTTTTGCAGTTATTAGTAGCTTAAACATCCTAAGTGTTTTTTTTGGGGGGGCATATTATTTGCTGGAATTATTGCCCTGGTGACTACTATAGCTGCAGCTGCTACTGCCTTGGTTGCTCTTACTCAATCCATACAGACTACTCATTTTGTAAATGCTCTTTTTTTTTGAGACAGAGCCTCAAGCTGTTGCCCTGGGTAGAGTGTCGTGGCATCACAGATCACAGCAACGTCCAACTACTGGGCTCAATTGATTCTCCTGTCTCCGCCTGTCAAGTAGCTGGGACTACAGGCACCTGCCACAATACCCAGCCATTTTTTGGTTGCAGCCGTCATTGTTGCTTGGTGGGCCTGGGATGTATTTGTGTGGGGCTGGCACCTTAGCCACTTGAGACACAGGTGATAAGCCATAAATGCTCTTTCTAAAAATGTTTCAACTTATTTGGGCATTCAGGAAAAGATTGATCGTAAAATTGAGGAACAACTTAATGCCCTTGAAAAAGTTGGTCCTGCTTTAGGACAAGTTGAAGCCCTTAAGGCCCGTCTTCCTCTACGCTGTCATGCAGAGTTTGAATGGATTTGGTTACTGTTTATAAAGCTGTTGGGAGCTGACCTCCTGGAAGGCAAGGACCCCCAGGTTTGAGGAACTGCATCTGAGTCAATGACTGAATGCAAACTGGCCCCAGCTGTTTCCTGTTATGGCTGGTTCCTGAACCAGATTAGAATGGAGAACCCTTTGGTCATCTCAGACTGCTGAGAATGCTATTTTGCCCTTAGGCTGTTTTTTGTTGTTGTTATTGTTTGTTTGCTTGTTTTTTGCAGTTTGGGGCCATGGCTAGGTCTGAACCCACCACCTCTGGCACATGGGGCCTGCGCCCCACTCCTTTGAGCCGCAGGAGCCACCCTCTTAGGCTGTTTTTAATCAAGTTATGCAATTATGACAAAATCATGCCTTCAAGCTACTGTATATAAAAGCTGTGCAATAAAGCTGAGGTTGCTTTTTCCTGTTGAGGAAAGGTCCTCCTGATCCCACTATTTTCTGTCTCTTTTTTCCATCCTGTGGCTGTCTACTCCCAGGTTTTCCTAAGAACTTGGGTAGGCTGGTTTCTGGCACATTTTGAAAATGTATTATTATTATATGAAATACTCTTAATATATCAATGTCTTTTGCACCATAACAAAAAAAATGAGGAATAGACTATATGATTCAAAAAGACATATTCAGAAATGGTTTCATTTCTTATTCATGTAAATGCATTATAATTAAATAGGTAAAACTGTAATTTTTGGAATTTTAGCCTATAATTCAATGGAATATTTCTTCTTTAGTTTATACTTGGAGAGGTTAACTAGGAAACTCAAGGTAGAAAAATCTTATGCATGCTTAGAATTGAATTTTAGACATTTCCTGGACCTTTGTTCACTATCATTAGTAGGTCCTCATAATTGTTAATATTTATTACAGAAAAAAATTGAGATTTTCCATATTCCCTATTTTAGCTTGGATAACATCCCTTGAAATCACTGAGGAGAGAGTATGGAATATAACCATATCTTCACACCAGAAGACTGTGCTTTTCAAATTTTTTTTTTTTTTTTTGCAGTTTTTGGCTGGGACTGGGTTTGAAACTGCCACCTCCAGCATATGGGGCTGGTGCCCTACTCCTTTCAGCCACAGGTGCTGCCCAAGACTGTGCTTTTCAAATCTTTACCTTAAAGAAAGAAAAAAAAAAACTTTCTCAATTAACATGAGAAATTACAAGGCAGCAAAATGATGCAGCTAATCCCTTGGGAAAAATTATATGCATATAAAGTAAAATATATGGCCTCTTTCATGAACAGTGTGTGAGCTATTTGAAAATTTTATACCATTAGCACTTTCAATATGTCATTAACCTAGAAAATAAGAGGGAGTAATGTAAGTCATTAAGAACAGTTGAGTGTCCTCCTGAAGCCTGGCCAATAACAGCATAAAGAATAATAAGCAGAGCAAGACATTCTACTACCTTACAACATGCCAGGGCTGGGTCTTATAATGCACATTTGTGTGCGTCTTGCATATCTATGTCTATATATCTTGCTGTCTCCATACTATGACTCTTATGTATATAACACATATCTATCTTGCTGCATACACTCTATACTTCCTATGTATATAAGACAAAAGGAGGTACTAAGTTTCTGACAGGATTACCAAGTGCTAATCATAAAAGTATCAACTAATATAAGATCATTATTTTTACTTTTTGAGGCAGTGAGAACATACCGTATGTTCTCATACTTTGAAAATCTGGTCCTCGCATAACCTTCTAGACCGTCTTGCTTAGGTGAAGTTTGGTGTTGCAAAACATATCTTATTGTGTTAGGAATCACAGATAATTTATTTAGTTTTTAAAATGTCAGCCACTGCTGCTAAAACTCTTCTTCCTACAGGCTGTATATAGATACACCTCATCCATGAACAGCCCAGGAAACTCTGAAATGACTGATTTTAAACTGACTTTGACATAAAAAGTCAGGATTTTGTGCAATGCTCAAGTATGTATCATCTTTATTACTCACCTTAGACTGAAAGGAGAGTGAAGATTGCTACCAGGTCACTATGCAGCCCTGGATAAATTCATGGAAGTTAATGTTCTCTAAGGCAATGCACATGGCTGAATATACCTTCACCCCATCCAAAATAAAACACCCATATTTTAAGATTAGACAAGAAGAAGTTGTATGTCAAATGATTCTTCTGAATAATAGGATAAGAAAACTTTGGACATAATCAATTCACATATAGAGCAGTATAATATAGATATATCAATACTAAAATAAATGAAGCGTTGAAAACGATACTCTTGAGGAACTGCTTCAAAATGCAGAGAAATAGACAAAAGAATTCAATTTAATTTACCATTTATTTCACAAAGATCAAATATATAGATAGAAATACAGATATAAATATTTATTATGGAACAGAATTATAGATTCATTAACATATGATTTTTGATATATGAAATATACTATATAATAGGACAATAATTCTATACCTGACATGCAGCTTGGGATTGGAGATAGTAGAAACTTTTCACCATGAAATAAAAGGAAATGATGATAATTGACAATTATTTTTGTGGTATATCTATTTTACAAAATTCCCTAAACACATAGGTAAAAATGATAAAATGCTTAGAGCGGATAAATGTAAAAATAAGCTTAAAGATACCTAAAGTACATTTTAACAGTATTGATTCTGCTGATTCATGAACATAACATGTTTTTCCATCTGTTTGCATCTTCTGCAGTTTCTTCCCTCAGTGATTCATAGTTGTCTCTATAGAAATATTTCAAATCCTTCCTTAAGGATATTCCCTGGTATTTCTTTAGTTGTTGTTGTTACTGTGAAAGGCAGTGTGTCTTTGATTTAATTCTCAGTGTAGGCATATATGAAAGCCATTGATTTGTGTATATTAATTTTGTAACCTTAGACTTTGCTGAATTTATTTATTAGTTCAAGGAGTCTCTTGGTTTAATATTTGGGGTTTTTATATATATAAGATTATGTTGTTAAAGAGCAACAATTTGATCTCTTGTTTCTTCATTTGGATCACCTTGGTTTCCTTTTCTTGCCTGATCACTCTGGTGAGGACTTCTAGCACTCTGTTGAATGAAAGTGATAGAAGTGAGGAGGAACATTTTTGGTCCCAGTTCTCAGTGAATAGCTTTTAATTTTTCCCCATTCAACATGATGCTGGCTATGGGCGTATCATGTATAACCATTACAATTTTGAGGTACGTTCCATGTGCACTGATTTTGTTGACTGTTCTTATCATGAAAGAGTGGTGAATTTTGACAAATTATTTGTGTTGATTGAAAGGTCTTTGTTTTTGTATCTATCTATGTGGTGAATTACATTTATACATTTACGTATGTAGAAACACTCTTACATCTCTCCAGGGAAGCTTACTTGAGTGATTTACAGATTCAAGGAACTACCCACTAAAATGCTAATGTCATGTTTAACTAATCTTGGAAAGACAGTTCTGTGCTTTGTATGAAACTAGAAAAGAGCCCCCTGCATTGCAACCTTATGTAGCAAGAAATAATTGGGAGGCTTCAGATCACCAGACATAAAGTTATTCTACAAGGCTATAGCAATCAAAACAGTACGGTATTGGCTTGAACATAGAAAAATAGGTATATGGATCAGAACCGAGAGCACAGAGATAAAATCATCCTCATACATCCATCTGACCTTTGATAAAGCATACAAAAATATACACCTGGGAAAAGAATCCCTGTTCAGTAAGTAGTGCTAGGAAAACTGGATGAACATATGTAAAAAAATAAAACAGGATCCACATCTCTCACCACTCACAAAAATTAATTCATGATTGATAAAAGACTTAAACCTAATAACTTATGTAAGAATTCTAGAAGAAAGTGTTGGAAAAACTCTTACAGATATTTGCCCAGGGTAAGAATTTATTTATTTATTTATTTATTTATTTATTTATTTATTTATTTATTTATTTATTCAGAGACAGAGTCTCACTTTGTCACCCTCAGTAGAGTGCTATGGCGTCAGAGCTCACAGCAACCTCCAGCTCTTGGGCTTAGGTGATTCTCTTGCTTCAGCCTCTCGAGTAGCTGGGGCTATTGGCGCCCACCACAACACCTGGCTATTTTTTTGTTGCAGTTTGACCGGGGCTGAGTTTGAACCCACCACCCTCAGTATATGGGGTCAGAATCCTGCTCACTGAGTCCCAGGTGCCTCTCAGAGTAAGAATTTATTAAGAAGACCCCAATGGTAATCACAGCAACAAAAATAAACAGATGGGATCTAATTAAATTGAAAAGTTTCTCCACAGCCTAGGACACAAGAGAGTAAATAGACAATATACTGAATGGGAACATATATTTTTATGCTATATATCTAATAAAGGTCTAATATCCAGAACCTACAAAGAACTCAAGGAAAACAGCAAGAAAAAAATGAAACAACCTCATTAAAAAGTGGGTGAAAGATATGAACGGAAACTTTTAAAGTGAAGGTAGTCTAATGACCAAAAAACACATGAATTAATGCTGAATATCTCTAGTCACCTGAGAAATGCAAATCAAAACCACCATTAGATGTCATCTAATGCCCGTGAAATGGCTCCTATCAAAAATTCCAGAGTAATAGATGTTGGCATTGATGCAAAGAGAAAGGAATACTTATCCACTGTTGGTGGAACTGCAAACTAGTACAACCTCTATGGAAAGTTGTATGAAGTTGTCTCAAAGAACTAAAAGTAGACCTACCTTCTGATCCTGCAACGCCAGTACTAGGTATTTACCCAAAGGTGGGGGAGACATGTATTAAAAAAGGCATTTATACTCCAATGTTTATAGCAGCACAGTAGACAATGGTAAAATTGTGGTACCCAAGTGCCCCCAAATGATTTATTTTTCAATTCCTTTTTAAAACAGAAGCCAAAACATATCCCATCATAAACATAGATATAAAAATTCTTATTGATTAAAGTTAAAAGCTTCTTCACAGCCACGAAAACAATCAATAGCATAAATAGAAAACCTACAGAAGGTAGGGAATATTTGCATACTATATAATCTGTCAAGGGCTAATAACCAGAATCCATAAAGAACTAAAGCAAATCACAAGAAAAAAATCAAACAAAGCCTTTAAAAAGGAAGACTAATTAATGGCCAAAAACACATCGAGAAATGCTCAATGTATCTACTCAGGGAAACATAAATCAAATCCATAATGATGTAACACCTAACTCCAGTGATAATGGCTTTTATCTAAAGTTCCCAAAATAATATATGTTACCATAGAGGCAAAAGTAAAGGAACCCTTATCCGCTGTTGGTGGTACTGCAGACTAGTATAACCTCAACGAAAAGTAGTATAGAAATTTCTCAAAGAACTGAAAGTAGACCTACCATTTAATCCAGTAACCCCACTACTGGCTATTTACGCAAAAGGAAAAAAAAAAGACACTTTATTAAAAAGACATTGTTGCTCCAACGTTTATTACACTATGATTCACAATCACCAAAATGTGAAATCCATTCAAGTGCCCATCGATTCATCAGTAGAATAATAAAATGTGCTATCAGGACATCAAAGGTAATACAATAGCTCTGATGGCCATTCCAGAGAAAAGGAGTTCCAAAATTGCTTCTTGGGTGGACTGGGTGCTGGCATCAGTGCATAGCTTTTAAAGGGAAATCCTTCTAAGGTGACTTTAGCAATATTCAGCGATGAGCTATGTAACACACTTTTTCTAGGAGGAGTTTGTGAAGTTAATCGTCAGACCTCCTGTGGAGGGTATAGGAAATTGAATTCTTTCTGGTCTGTAAGGTAAATCTCAAATATTTTCAATAGGTTATCATTTAGATCATGGTCTCTGATGACATTACTAAATTGCATATTAATTAAAAGTTAGGTTTTTCTCTTACATTTTAAAATGTAAGAAATATACTTAAACTAATAGACCATACTTAGCAATTATAGTGGTAATTAGAAAAACAACGGCACCACATGTTAAAAGAATGTGTTTTGCCTAGATTGGAAAAATGGCTAAACTTAATTAACTTTTATGAAATAAGAACAAGAATATCAAAATGTCCACCAAAAGTAGAGTCAATATAATCATGAAATAAAAGCATTTTTTGAATATAGATCATGTATTGAAGTAATATTTTTAAAATTAAGTTTGTATATACTTTAAAAATAAAATATGTGGACTAAAATGAAGAAAATTGTGGGTTATTTAAAAATAATTTTTAAATGAATAATTTCATGACTAAATAAGGATATTATGACTCCATATCTAGATATAATTTCCCAAAAATCTATACAAAAGTAGTTCAAGACAAAATTGAAAAACTGAACAAATTTTTGTTACATAAGAATTTTAATAAATTGTTAAGAATCTTTCTAAAAAAAGAGAGATTTATATTTTACAAATACTTATCACTCAAGGAAGATTTTATTCCAATTTTCTAGTAACTTTTTGAGAGTGTATTACTAAGGAAACCTGTTCTTATATTTTATGTTAATGTGGTATTACATTGATTGAGTCCTTTATAAAGTAGATGACAAAATAATAATACCTGTTAATCGATAAAAAAAACAAAGTTCGTATGTGTGGATAATATGCACCAGATTTCTAAAAACAGAAAATTGGTGGATTTCTTCCTAGCCTAGTTGGAGATCCTCCCCACCTGCACCCAGGTGGAATAAAGCCATTTTAATTGCAAAACAATAATAATAATAAAAATAAAAAATTAAAAAAATCTCCAAATTATATATGATTCTATAGGAAATAGAATGATAGAAAACTTTCTATAGCATTTTTCATTATGGGAACATAATCATCATATTTAAATCACATGTAAAATAATATAACCTTCTAGAAAATTTTTCCTATTCCCGTGGATAAAAAAATACACCATTTAAAATACTTAAAATTTATTAAACTGTTTTCTGAATTCTCTATACTTTCCATCAAAATTTAACGGGAATTTTTAAAGAACTGAACAAATACAATATAAAATTTATAAAATGTGTACTGATAAATGTGGGAGCACTAAGGAAAGAAATAAGGTGCTCCCTAAGAGATACTGTGTATTTCACAGCCGAAGTTGGTTTAAACTTGTAACGATGACAAAGAAAGAGACAAATGCCATTAAAAAACATTAAAGGCTTATGTATATAAGGAAACCTGGTATACTACAGAGCATTCTTGAATACTTAGCGGAACAAAATAATGTATTTAATAAATGATGTGACATGTAGCTAATTCTATTACAAAATTAATTTTGTAGTTTACACTATCAGGATGTATCAAGAATATCTTAGTAAATTATCTCAAGAAGGGGAAAAATATCTAATGTATTCAATACTAATATGAAACCAACATATAAACAACTACATGCCCACATGAAAGATAAAGCACATGTATAGTCTAGTGAGGGAGGGGGTACGGGAGGAGGGTGATTGGCAGGATCTCACCTGATATGCACAATGTAAGGGAACAACCTAGGAGAAGAGCTTCACTATAACTGGATCGTCACCTCTGAACTGAAAACATTGTAACCTAATATTTGTATTTAATCTCATATTAATCTGAAAAAAATTCAGAATATAAAATAAATAAATTAAAATGAAATGAGAAAATATTTCATAAATAAGGCACAAAATGAAAATTATCATAGATCTCTTTAGATTAATAAATAAGAGGAATATCGATCTAAATAAGGTGGAGTTACTGCATAGTTTTGAGAGGAGAGGAACGTGATATGATTTGAGCCTCAAAAGGACCACAGTGTATGTATCCTTGAGGGTAGAGTGTGGTGAGTCCGACAGAAGAAAGCAGAACAATAATGAGGGTGTTGTAACAATTCAAGGGTAAGGTGGTAGTGATGCAGGATTCCGCCACTCAGGGCTAGACAGGGAGCCCCAATTCTCTAGACCCAGGTGAACTCAGAAGTCAGACCCCCATTTCCTTTCCAAGCAGACTGCCCTTTTCGGGACACACCCTCTGGGCTCTAATAAGATCATGAACAAAGCAGCCTGTGATGGTTTTTTTGGTGGTTCCACCTTGGGTAGGAGCTCACACCCTAATCCCTTCTCAGGGACAAAGACTATAAAGGAGCTGATAACCTTGCCCTTGTGAAGGAGAAACTTCATTCATTCATTTGTTAATGCACTCACTAACTTTGAAAAGATGTTTTTCCATCTTCCAACTCTTGGCCACGTGTAATTCCCTAGACAAAAGAGCCCATGTGGAAACTCCCAAGTGAGTTCTTCAGTTCTTCCCCTCTCCAGAAGCTCTGGTGTTTTTTACTTCTTCTGTTTTCCTTTCTAACTGCTAACAAAGTCCTATCTTACCACTGATTTGTGGTCCGTGGGTTCATTTTTCCGAATCCCTGAGACCAAGAACCTTCTGAAGAGCAAAATTCCAGTATCAGTAGCAAACAAGTTTAGGTGATGTGGTGATTTATGGAACATTTTGAAATCACCGCCACTATTTCTTGAAATGTCTTACATGGGTTGTAGAAAGAAAACAAAAGACAAATAACCAGTTTTGGCTAAAGAGACAGAGACTGAAGAAAAGAGGCCAAAAGTAAGAAAACTGCAATGTGAAATAGATTTGGTAAGAAGATCAGAAGTTCAGTTTGGGTTGTGTTGATTTTAAAATGTCTTTGTTAGTGGAGATATTTGAGTTTGAAGTAAAAAAAAAATCATCAAGATAAAGATGATGTTTAAAGATCTAGGTGAAACGAGGGAGATGAACTTTGCCAACAATCAAGATGGAGAAAAGTGACAGAAAGAACAAGAGCTAGACCTTTATATAAAATTTGTTTGGGATTTTTTTTTATTTTTTATTGTTGGGGATTCATTGAGGGTACAAGAAACCATGTTACACTGGTTGCATTTGTTAGGAAAAGACCCTCTTACAATCGTGTTTTGCCCCCAAAAAGTGTGGCGGGAGTAAGGGGGGGTGGGATTTTTTTTATATCTTAAATATTTTATGTCCCAGGCTTTATGGCCCTGGTCTTCATGGCAGCCTGAAGGAACCAGGCGGGACGAGGGTTAGAAGCTTGCAGGAGGCGGGCTAACCTTGATTGCAGGTTGCCCCTAGCAACCCCGGCAGTAGCCTTTTATTGAGACAGTACAAGACAGATGAAGGGAGTTTTAGACAATGATTGCATGCCTAAGGATTGCCATGGGCTCTGGCTTTTTCTCAGCAAGGAGCACATGCTGTCCAAGTGCCTGAGGGTCCATTCCCGGCCTCAAATCATCTTGCTCAGAGGTTATCTGGCTCTTGGCATCCTCCACAATTTTACTCTTCATTTTACATAGTAGCAAGCATTATGTGTGTGCCTTAAACTCCACAAACATATTATTAATTGAATAAAAATATTTTATTTCAATGGAATAAATTGCCGTAGAGTATCAAAATAAGGTTGTTCAGGATCCACAAAAAGAAAGCCAGAGAAATTGACTTAGACATGTCCCACAAATAGAGTTGAAAAGACTTCAACAATCATCTCTCATAATTTTTAAGATCTAGAAAAATTCATATGCCAGGAAAAAAAAAAACTCAGGTAATTAGTAAAATACTGGGATATTTACTCAGTTCTCCTAACTTCTAGCATATGAATATGTTTTAATATATTTTCTTTATCAGGTTTCTTTAAGGAAAATACTTCTGAAACACTAATAGAGAAACAAACTGAAGATTTTTCTAAAGTTTTTCAATGCTTAAAGATGAAGCTTTGTACATTGACTCTATTTCATATTGTCCACAAATTCACCTCATTAAATTTTTCTATTTTAAATTTCATATTAACTTAATTTCTAAATTTTGTTTCACAATTTCACTTTCATATTCTACAGAACTATAACAAGTATCATCTTGAAAACTATTACTTCAGTATGAATATGAATGAAAATAAATAGAATTTTAATATGAAAGTTAACACACTAAGCACTATATGTGGAAAATAAAGTTTACAGACCCTAAGAATAAATGAAATAGATTGGCTTTTTAGCTAAAAAAATGAGATGAGGTGACAACATCACATGTAAATCACTACCAACACATTTAAACATTCCAGATTTCACCACTGAATATATAATTAATGATTAAATGAGTGGGCTGCTTCAAACTTTTTCGTTTCAACATCTGTATGATGTGAAAAATAATTTGGATTTGAACTTTTTGAAGGCACATGTAGATATACTGAAATTAATATGCTGTAAAATTTATTTTATGCATATAAACATTTCCTTGGTTTTTAAGTCTATTTACAATAGTGGATTAGTTCTTCTGGAATAAAGACACAAGAAAATAGTCCAGTATTCTATGAAGTTTAATATATATTATGAAAATGTGTACACATACGTATAGTCACATATGCACACACATAGTTTTTGTTTTCTGGATTCATCTTTTATTGGCTTCCTATGAAAAAATATAGAATTGGCCAAATAGGAACAAAAATTTTAAGGAATATTGACATTTAATCATATGTTGGTCTTGAGAGGCCCTTTGAATACTTATCTAGTGCACATCTCTTATCTTATTGCTAAGTACAAACACTCTGCTGCATAGCAGAGCTCTAGAACTTAAATTTGTTAAAAGTTTGTGTAGCAGTGTTTTGTAGATATTTTTATTTTATTTATTTATTTATTTATTTATTTATTTATTCATTCATTCATTCAGGTTCCCTGTGCTTGTATATTGATACAAGTGGGTGCGCCCAGGCTTGGTCAGTGCCAGACACCCAGGAGGACCTGCCTCGCCTCCTGCATCTCTGCCTCAGGGGTGTTAGCGCAGTGGACCAGGGGAGGCGAGAGCTGGAGAACCAAATGCAGCGGCAGAAGTCTGTGGGTCCCTAATTAGTGGAGGGAGACCACAGCACAAGACACACTACTGCTGGTGCCAACTACAGATCCCCTCTTGGACCTAGAGAGCCCTCCTCTGGCTCCACTACTCCCCTGTGAGCATTTCACAGGCTCAAGGGTGATACAGGGTTCCCCCATTCAGGGATGAACAGGGACCCTCATTTCCCAGGCTTGGGCCATTTCATGAATGGACTGTATCCATTAATGCATTCATTCACCTTGCCCCTGGTGGAAGGGACTGTATCTATTCATTGATATACTCACTCATCTTTCCCCAAGGGAAGGGACTGTATCCATGCACTCATTCATCTTGCTCCAAAGGAAAGAACTGTATCCATTCATTTGTTATCAAGTCCTGGCCAAATGTAACTTCAAAGGACTCATGGAACTATATATACCCCTAGACAAAGAACCCAGGCAGAGAGATTATCTGATTTAATCTTTCTGCTAGGAGGTCCGGTGCTATATCTGTATTCTTTTCTGTACAAGAAATCCTATCTTACGGCTGATCTGTGCTCCGGGGATTCATTCTTCAAATCCCTGAGACCAAAAGGAACGTATTAGTTTGCATTCGCACCAGCAATGTAGAAGTATTCCCTTTTTTCCATATCCACACCAGTATCTCTGGTTTGGGGACTTTGTTATGTGGGCTAATCTTACTGGAGTTAGATATCTCTAGACGTTTGGAGAATACTCAGAGATCTAAAAATAGATCTGCCATGATCCTATAATTCCTTTACCTGGTATATACCCAGAAGACCAAAAATCACATTACGACAAAGATTTCTGTACCAGAATGTTTATTGCAGCCCAATTCATAATTGCTAAGTCATAGAAGAAGCCCAAGTGCCCATCGACCCATGAATGGATTAATAAATTGTGGTATATGTACACCATGGAATATTATGCATCTTTAGAAAGATGATGACTTTACCTCTTTCATATTTACATGGATGGAGCTGGAACACATTCTTCATAGCAAAGTATCTCAAGAATGGAAGAAAAAGTATCCAATGTATACAGCCCTACTATGAAGCTATTTTATAGCTTTCATATCTAGGCTATAACCCAATTATAGTATAAGAATATGGGGAAAGGGGTAAGAGAGGGAACGAGGAGGGGGAGGGTGGGTGGAGAGAGGGTAAATGGTGGGATCACACTTGTGGTGCATCTTAGAAGGGACAGGTGAAACATACTAAACGCAGAACACAAATGTTTTCACATAATAAGGGGGAGAAAATCTCATGAAGGTTATGTTGAACAGTTGTATGAAAATATTTCAGATTGTATATGAAGCCCACACACTGTAACCCATGATTGCACTAATGTACACAGCTATGATTTAATAAATAAATTAAAAAAAAGATACTGACATGAATACAATGTAAAAAACTAATAAATAAATCCCTGAGACCAAGAACCTACTGAAGAAGAAATTCTGGTAGGAGATATCATGTTAGATGTTCATCACAAAAAGTGCCTGATGGTCACACTCAGAAACACGCACAGAAGAAAAAGAGACACAGGCAATTACAGCAGGTGTTGGCTCTTTCTATTACCTTGATGGTGGTGATCTTACGAGTATATTTGTATGTACAAATGGAATGTGCCCATTACATCTGTGTAGTTTTTTTAAATCATTATACCTATTAAGGTATTAAGCTGTTAAAAAATAATTTACCTAAGTCTTTTCACATATTCATTTCACTAAAAAAAAAATTTCACTAATGGAAGGCAATGCCCAGAGATTCCCTTTTATAGACATTATTTGATCAGTATATGTGAGATATGTAAAAATACACTTATGAGAGCATATTTATTTCTTATAGTCAATGCTTACTGAAATGTTCATAATGAAGATATAAACTATATTATCTTGTATGGTAACATTTTTCTATAAAATATTCTCTTTATGGCCAATTCTTATCTAGTATTTTGTTTTCAGAGCCTCTTCCCCTTTTTACTTTTTTTTTTCTTTTGCCTATAATTGTGCAGAGACTCTAGAACATCCACTAGGAAGAAACTACAAACCACCTGCTTTAGCAAACGGTGTAGATAATATGTTTATAAAAATGCATTGTCCTTTTTCAAGTACTAATACTCAGCCCATTGACATATTGCTGTATCTTTAACTATTTCTTACATGCTCTACCAGGAGGGAGGAGAAATCAAATCAAATAAAACCTGTCATTAAAATTTGACCCCTATCTCATTATGTAAAAAATACAGCTAAATACAATAAATGTTTCAGCCAGGAAGGAGGAAATATAACAATAACTTTGCAAGTGAAATTTTTCATGTTTTAGGAAATACTGGAATTGCTGCACCCTAAATAGCAACTTTCCACATTTACTCATATTTATAGATTTACATTCTGTTTTATTATACAGAAAGCTTTATTGCTATATGACATACTGTGCATCATTGTTAAATTTTTAGACATACTGTTGACCCTCAGAAGGTGTTGAAAGTATTTGACATTTTTAATACTACTTCCTTGGAGAGAGCATTTCCATAATTTCTTGCAGAAATTGTGTTGAAGATGCTTATTTATTCAGTGTGACTGTCACATAAATATCTTCCTGGATACATCAATATAAAATATAAACAATAAAATAGTAGCACTTTAGAACTCCAAACATTAAAATCAACAGTATTCCTATTGCTGACTCTCGTTTAAAATTTGCAGATAAGACAAATGAGTCATTTTAGTGAGTTTGGGTTGTACGATGTAGAATTAGAAAATTAAACACTACAAAGCAAATGTTAATCTGGATTCTGAGTTTTAGAAATTACCAGAAATTGCTTACTTAAAATGAATTCTGTGATCAACAGAGAGAAACTAACAGAAGCCAATTGAAATTGTTACATTTAAATTAAACTAGCTTCTACTAACAATATGTTAAATCTATTTCAAAAGTACATACAGTATTATTACGTCAAAATGATTGAGCTTAAATGACATCATCCTGAAAACTCTCAAATGTCCCTGTTGTTTACAATATTTTAATTGTAAAGAAGAAACATCAAATATGTTGATAGTCTGTAAATCCTTCCCATAGGTGAGTTTTGTGATATTCAGAGAACATCATATGCCTAATTTTTTCCTCTGCCTTACGTCTAATTTGATTGACTATATTTTAATTTAACTCACAACTTTTAAAAACTCCCATATTATCTCCGGCTTTAGTTTCCTAACAACACAATGCTGTTTAAATTTAATCCAAACATATTCCTTACATACTGTCCTGGAAAGATGATAAAAATTGCTTATTTTATGGGATCCTTAGTGGCTTCTCCCATAGACATGAGTCACTTTATCCTCAACAAAAAGCTTGTTCGAGTTCTGCATATCTTTCCAGACAAGAATTTTTGCATAGTGCTGAATCCCCATCTGGACAGTATAAATCATCCTAATTTCATGTTATACACTCGTTACCATAATTGAGTTAACTTATAAATTCCTCAAGTTCAAGTATCACTTTGACAGTTTGCCTACATTGGCCCAAAAATGTAGCACAGTCTTCCAATGAATTCTTCTAAACCTGCCTCTATAATTAAACAACTGCCACTTGACCAAGGTTCATTTGTGCTACTTTTCTATCATCATTTTTGCTTTTCTTCTATTATGTATAATGTCAAATCACTGTATAATATTGATATTCCTGATATATTGATATTCCTGATATAGACCACCAACTTCTTGATCTTTTCCTGGGTATTCATGCCATGTGGCACTTTCATAACCACTTGATGCTCGTTATTCCATTCTCATGCATATCTTACATGTAATAGCCTAGCTTTTAGCCTTTGTGTGTGTACTCCTTCTTCAAGAAATATCTTGCTCAATAGATATTTCTTTTTCTAAGTAATATCTTCCTATTTTGACATATTGCACTAAGTAATCACTAAATAATCATGTTCTTTGGGAATCATGGTAATGTGCACTTTGACTGAGCTAGAATATTCGCTAGAAGAATTAGTTATATATAAAAAGCCAACAAGTAAATCATCCAAACTGAAGAGAATAATAACCAAATACTAGAATGTATAACTATGCAAGTATGCAACTTTCTGTGTGGTTAGGACCCCAACAACTTACCTCGTTCCTTATGCAAAATGATGATAAAATAATTCAAAAATCTCAAAAAAAATTATTTTATGATTAGTTCTATACATATATATGTTTATGTGTCTAATATGATTTCACTCAGTTTATTTGTGCAATATTTTTAATATACTTCATTACAAAGGGGTTAAACTTTTGTTCTAGAAATTATTCTTATGTAATCTGAAACATATTTGATATCTTCCTTTTCTTTCTTTCTTTTTTTTTTTTTTGCAGTTTTTGGCTGGGGCTGGGTTTGAACCCGCCACCTCCGGCATATGGGGTTAGCACCCTACTCCTTTGAGTCACAGGCACTGTCCCATATCTTACTTTTCAATATTGAATCATCATTAGGAAAAATATGACTTTCTAATTTTGTGCTTATGTCATCATAAAATATCAAAAAAATTAAATTTAATGTGAAACTGTGTATGTGTTGTTTATTTTTTTTACTCCAGTAGTTACAAGGAAGAAGATGATCAACAGAATTAATATTTGGTAAGCTTTCCAGCTTAACTTCCAGTGAGTTTCTTCAGTGACCAGCTTGAGGTTTCCATCTGGAATTCAGCCTGCTTTTTAGAAATCTTCCAGAATGGAGAGCCGTTATTTATTTGAGATTTGCTAATGTCCTCACAGAGTCAATGCAAACAAACAAACAAAAATGCTGTGTTTGTGATTTTCAAATCAGAAAGCTGCTGGCACTGAAAAATGAAGAACAAATCCTTGCATCCTGGCAAGCTGCTAACAGCGCTGAACTATTAACACTAAATCATTTTGAGCCAAACTTACTTTCCTAAGATTTGATCTCTTTCTGAGATGATGTGGGTTGTCAGAAAATATATAGGTGCATTTTGAAAGAGTGACAGTAGATACAATTTTTTTTTTCTAAATGACTATAACTACTTTTAGATGACTCAGTCCCTAAAAGTAGCAAACGGTTTTGCTTAATAGGCTTTCACTGCTGTAACCTTTTGAATTCTGCAGTGAAATTCTGATGCTAACAAAATTCGTTTCCATTATTTGTTTACATCTAGGGTGTTCTATTACATGTGATCTATATGCTTAACGAGAAAGCAACATAAAGGTGGCTACTTAGTATAAGCAGACATATCCTCGTTCTCTCAGAAATAAGAGTTTTTCAAACTATCTAAAGAAAGTTCATTTTGTGTTTGTGTGTGTCTGTGTGTGTAAAGTTTCCTTTAAACTCTATTTAAAACTCTCAGATACCATTTTAAGTGCTCTGTACTCTGACTGGCCACAGAACAGTAGCCAAGTGGAAATGACCAGTGACTGACAATTACAGAAGAAATCAAATGGCTTCCAGAGTGCGCGGAGACCTGTGGACCTCAATCAACTGAACTACAAATCCATTAAATGACTTAATTTTGTGTATCCAACTGTGAGATATAGTTACCATTACACTGACAAGAACTATAGATAATAAATGCAGCCTATACTACAACTCACCAAGTTGTAAGTGTGCTCCCTGTGCTCAATTATCTCTTTGGTTTCAAATACTGCTTATAGGCAAAAGTGATAAAGTATCATAGACCTTAAAAAAGAAAAAAAAAATGCTGGCTACATAAATGGCTAAGATCTTGGCTTGCTTGAAAAAAACAAACTTCAAGTAAAAAAATATTAACCATCAAACTCAAATACTTAAATCAGTCTACCACTAGAAAGAAAAGATGTGCTGAATCTTTTCAAATTAATTTCTTCTTTAAAATTGGCAAGATCATAATTAGTGATCATCGTTAACTTTAAAGTAGTTTATCCCAAAGTCCATGTGCCTTGGGATTTGGACATGTTAAAACTGCTACATTTGACAAAGGATACTTCACCCATCAGGTGATAGCATATTCTGTAATTTGTACTAAAAGATTCTGATTGATCATTTCATTTTATTTAAAAAAAACATTATATATGAAATGAATTTGCTGACCATTCAAAGATAATATTAGAAAGAAAGTAATACATTCGCTGATCCATTTATTCAGTGGAAAATATTGACAAGGACATTACTATCCAGTGATTTTAAGAAAGTATTATTTAAAATGGCTGTGAAAGCTCATTCTGTCAATAGAATAAAAAGTTATGCAAAATAAATTTAAACTCTGAATATATTTTTTACCAGAGGTATATTCATGTGGAAATAAATATTGATTAATGAAAATTTTGCTGTGTTTTCATAAATAATTCTTCATCAATGATTTTCTATGATAAATAGATCTTATTCTTAGGTTAATTTATTTGACTGTTGTCCAATGTGTGTGCTGTAGAATTTCAGCAATGATTATCAATTTTTACCTCAAAACTCATAAAAGTATAATTTACTTTGGCATTATAATTGCTGGGTGGGAAGCAAAATAAACAGATTGTAGCAAATGCATGCATCTTCTGTACAGGAAAGAGGCACATGCTGATTAATTATTATAAAACCTTATAATAAAATGAGCTGTAACTACAGAAATGAGGTGCAGTTGATCAGCATAAAGATTAGAGTAGAATGATTTTTAAATATTTCTTCTTTTTCTATTGTCTATAAGATTTGGCATGATCTGTTTTTTGAAATTATATTTCACTTTTATTTATAAATATTAGTTGTCTAATTTTTGAGAGTTTGGAAAAAAAAAATAAGAAGTTAACTGATGACTTCATACTGAGCCTCAGAGTCAAAGCATTCTATAATAGACATACTCTTATTTGACAATGTGAATGTTGTTTTCTTTTGCATTATTATTATTAATATTGCTTAATATTTTGATAGAGTAATCGTTTGATTTCTTTTCTGAATGTAGTTATCTTCATGCATTCTTTACGAGGATTTCGTTTCTAGTCTTTATCTTAAACATTGTTATTGTTATTAAATTTTAAGGCTTTTTAATTCTGTGAAGGCAAAAAGTGGAAAAATAATAAACCCATGAATATGTAAAAATAAAAAAGATTAGGGAATATCTAAAATAAATGCTCTTTATAATCCCTTTATTTCTGTATTTAAAAGACAATGGGGAGATGTGAATGCTGAAGCTTACATATCTAATTAGTTACATAAATTTAAGGTTCACAGAAGAAAAAACTAGAGTAACTACTAAATAAATATGTATTTGGTACATAGTTTTACATAATTTGTTGGTCAACTTGGTATTATTCATACATTTACAAAAATATAAGCATAATGTATACAGGTAAAAATACTATATGCGTTTGTGTTCAATAACTTATATTATGGTACTTACACCTATGTTCATTTTGTTAATGTATTTTTCCTACTTGTATTACATATCTTTCTAGGGAATGACTGAGAACAGTAAATGAATGTTTATATAATTATATTATATTGCATTATGATTCATTATACATATTTATATAATATTCCTGAAACAATGTGCTGCGGAAATATCATTGCATATTTCGTGCCTTTGTAGGAGACAATAAGAATAGGAAGCTAAAAGTACTAAGACATTTGTATAAAATTGTGTTTAGTCTATAATTAAATTTTAAATCAAAACTGGCATGAAACTATTGTTTTACAAAAAAGTAAAGGAAATCTGAAAAAGAAGTAATTCTAAAGAAGAAGCACCTAAGTGTATCAATACCTACTATGGTTTTTAGGTACTACATAGATAATTTAAAAAGTATATTTTTCAGATGGAAAATATTATTTTTCAAATATAAAAAGAATAAGTTGATTCTTAAGAAGTTAAATGGTTTTTTGTGTTTTACATAGTGAGTGACTAATATAAAAAGTAAAATCTAGTCCAGCAAATGAATACCTATGGCTTTAGCAGAATTGTTGTCCCGATTCTATGACCTCTATCAAAGTTCTGCCTTTTTCTCCACTTTATTTCTACTGTCTCCTCAAATACATAGGGAAACAGAAAAATTGAGAAACAAATATATAAAACTGTGTGGAAGCATGAGCTCTATGAGCATCCATGTCTGATGGCACTTGAAGGATTAAGCTTATTAATATCCGCAATACATAGGGGCTTTTTCCTATGTCTTACAATGGAAATATGGAAATGAAGGACTGTGCCTAATTCTATGATTTAGTGTATGCTTCAGGTAATAAATGGCCTAGTACAATATATTGATCAATAGTTCCATTAAATTAATATGCATAGAGATGCCTTTGTAACGAATGTGTTTCACGTGTGTAGATCTAAAAAGAACTATATAACAGAAGCCTCTACAATAAAAAGGAAATTTTATTTTACCTGAGGTTCAGCATCTCTGCCATAGCACATTCCTTTCTCAGTATTAATTTACCTGGGGATATAAATGGTTAATAAAAGCATAGCTTTCTGAAGGATGTCAGGAAGTTACTTCATCCCAGAACTGTATACTCTAAAGAATAATCCTGGATGCCCATTCCATCTTGACATTCATATGCACCTGTATGCCACCCATCAAATTCAACATTGCTGAATAAATTACGAAGATTAACACTTTCAGTGAATGTTCCATACATTGTCTAGCCCATGAGGAGCATCTTTAGGTATACTATTGAATCAATATATATCTCTCATTCATTAACCTTTCATATTGTGCTGCGATTCTATATTATATTGCTAGTTTATATTGCAGATTACTGCTTCCCCTTGTTCCATAATGATACAGGTGCATCTCATCAAATTTCAAAACCAAGCCAAAAGCATCAGCGAGTTTTAGTGCTTTAGCAAGAACTTGCTCAGACTAAAACAAGTCAGCTTCACACTAAAACTTGTCCCTAGTATATGACTTAGTTTAGGAACTATTTTCAAGTATTTAACCTCTGCGGTAATTTATGTGTCACTAATTTGTCCAACAATGAAAACTCTATTATAGGACATTTTTAAGTTATGTTTGTAATTTTTCTCAGTATATGTGGCATTCATGGGAGAGCAGATTATCTTATGAATAGAATATTTATTTTATACAGTTCTGGATGATGAGAAGTCCAAGGTCACAGTACTGAATGACTCGGTTTCCTCTTAAGGACTCTCTTTCTGGCTTTCGGACAGCCATGTACTCAACCGAGTCTTAGTGAGACTGAGGGGAACGAAGAAAGCACGTTATCTCATATCTCTTCTAGAAAGGGCTCTATTCCTGCAGTGAAGGGCCCACCCTGAACACATCATCTAAACCATATTACCTCTTGAAATCTTCATGTCCAAATACACTGGAAGTTTGAACTTTAATGTGTAAATTTGGGGAGGAGGAGTGGCACAATTCAATCCATAGTAATATTGGAAAGACTAAATGTTAAAAATTAATGATATAGGCTTTTATTTCATAAAGATAGGAAAAGCATAACAGGTTCTGCCCCTGTAACTCAAGTGGCTAAGGTGCCAGCAACATACTCCTGAGCTGGTGGGTTCGAATCCAGCCCAGTGCCAAACAACAATGATGGCTGGAACCAGAATATAGCCGGCATTGTGGCGGGCACCTGTAGTCCCAGCTACTTGGGAAGCAGAGGCAGGAGAATCACTTGAGCCCAGGAGTTGGAGGTTGCTGTGAGCTGTGATGCCACAGCACTCTACCCAGGGCGACAGCTTGAGGCTCTGTCTCAAAAAAAAAAAAAAAAAAGCATAACAAATCAAAATGAAATTCAGAAGGAAGGGGATTGTTAATGTTCAGCTAAGAACAAAATTAATGAAATAGGAAGACCTGCAAAGGAGAATATTTTTAAAATGAAAAAATTAGTTTATTTAAAAAGATGAAATAATACCGGACAGACTAAACAAGAAGAAAAGACCATTAGAATTCCATTCATAAGTACACAAAAGGGGGCATTCCACATAATAACAGTGGTAACAAGACTATAGAGGATTAATATACAAGTTAATGTTTTGTTTCTTTTTCTGTGTGATTCTCATTATCAGTGTACTTTGTGTATGTTATACCCTATCACTGATCTTTAAAAATATATAATAATAATAATGAATAGGCCGGGCACAGTGGCTCTCGCCTGTAACCTAGCACTCTAGGAGACCAAGGCAGGTAGATTGCTTGAGCTCAGTAGCTCAAGACCAGCCAGACCTCTCTCTAAAACTAGCTGGCAATCTTACAGGCACCTGTAGTCCCAGTTACTTAGGGCAATAGGACCACTGGAGGCCAAGAGTTTGAGGCTGCTGTGGCTGCTGTGAGCTACGATGCCATGGCACTGTACCAGGGCAAGAAAGTGAGACTCTGTCTCACAAAAAAATAAAATAAGAGGAGAAGAAAGAGGGAGGAGAGGAGAGGAGACAAGATAAGATAAAATAAAATATAAATGTAAATAAAATATTATAAAGAAAGATAATTTGTAATAACATGAGATAAATAAATTCCATGAGATGACATTATCAATTTAAATATGATAAACTAGGATTAACTGGAATACATATGTGAAATGAATGTAACCCTTACCAAAGAAGAAATAACAACTCTGGACATCTTGGGTTTGCCTTAAAGTTTGTTTCAAAATCAAAACGCATCCATTTCATTTCTGATTATTTTGTATAGAGAAAATTTAACAAAAAGCATGAAACACTAAGCATACTGCTGTTACAGGTGTGTGTATCTATTAATATGTGTGTGTATGAATTTGTGCATATTCTTTCTTTGTGTGTGAAAGATAAACACACATGTGTATGTGTATAGCCAGTGTTTCGTGCTTCCAGCCAAATTGGTGTCCTATTTTTCTAAAAAGATTATGTGTATGATCGATGAATACTAAGTGTATAATAATTACCAGATTGCCACAGTAAAGTAGTTCTCTTTCTTAAATTAATCCTAGTGTTTGGAAATATACATAATTCCTTTTTCTTCTGAGAATTGCAGAAATTATTAAACTGAGTGAGCTATGATGGGAGTCTTGGCCTCTATAATTTTCTTCATTTATCACTCTTTCAAAATTTGATTTTGTAGGAATGGGTATAAACATAGACTTACATATACATATTTGAAATAGGAGAATGGGGAATTTGGAAGCTGAGGTAAACCACTGAGACTGCATTTAAATAACCGATGAAGGATTCAGTCTTTAATATGTAGTTAGTCACCCTTGCAAATAAGATTTTTCAGTCTGATTCAATAAGGTAGTCTTTCCCACAGAAACCTACATTTCAAAACTTCTGGCGAATTTGGCAGATCATGGAGAATTTTAAGAGTTGAGATCGTAGATGGATATTATATTCTATGTATTATTTTGCATAGGTAATTAAAATTGTATTAGAAATAGTTTCTCTTAGCACCCTAATTTCTTACAAATGATTAAAAGTAAAACTTGACTGTATATTATTTTTGAAAAGGCAAAAATAATTTCCTAGGAGTTACTTAAATCAAAAATGACAAAATACATTTTCTTTAAAATTCTTGAATAGTAGAAAAGCTATAAGCTGTGGAAAATGGAGCTTGAATTCAATGTGCCATCTCAGAGGGCATAATAAAAATAGATTTTTAGTCTGCCACCAAACACAAATAGTAATGCCATAAAATATGAAATATTGCGGGTATGGTATTGCCATCTTTAATTTTTATAGTGGAGTTTTTCCCAGATCATGCTCCATGCTAGAAAATAACATATATTCGATGAAAGTTACTCATGTATTTTATCAGACCTAGAAACTAAGATGAAATCTCAAAACATAAATGGAAATGTGAGATTTTGAAGATTAAGAAATGTTGCCAATTGCATTCCTATATAAAGACTGGTATGAATAATTGGAAATCATCCCTTGCAATGGCACTTTAAAGGAAAAATTTGATTTGAATATGATCAACTAGGATAGAATTGGAAAGACCTAGATTTATAGCCTTTAGTATGGCTTTAGGAATCCACCCTTTACTATTGGATTATGCCCAGTTAAAAAGCGTTCTGATTGGTGGGTTCTAATGATTCACTCCTGCATCATATTGCTCTATTGTTTGCTTCCAGTGATTAATCTGAATGAAGAGTCAAGGTCGGCTAAGCGAATGGGATTTGCTATGTGTGGTAAGTATATCTAGAAACATACTCAACTAATATAACACTCACTAGAGGAATGTTCCTGGCCAGAGAATATTACCATGCCTGCAAAATCCTGGACCTCTCAATTTTGTCAACATAATTGTGTGAATGTGTGTGTGTGTGTTTAGCTTGGTCTTTAAGGACACGATTCCATTATTCCTTTTTTTGCTACTATAAATTTTGTACATTTATCTCAGTCCTTACTCTCCTATATGAAACCAAATTAAATTGGCTATTACTCAGTTCATTATAAGAGGGACCCACCTTATCTTACTGTTTTCATGATATCTATTTTCATAACATATGCCACAATATTGTATCATTTTTACATTAATAAATGTCAGCAACCATATATATTGCTATGCTCAAATAAAATAATGAGTTTTCAAGTCATATAGCATATTTTATTTAGCTGTTACTTCTAGAAATGTCTTCTAACTTTTTTTTACATTTAGCTCATATTTGAGGGTGTCATTCAATTTGATATGTACTTATATATTATGTGAAATATTAATGTTTTCGATTTGCCAAAGAAAATATTCTGCTTTTTCATTGTTGAAAAGGATATCTTTTCCTCATTGTATTGCCATGAAAGCATGGGTTTTTTTCTGGGGTCACAATTATTTCCATTAATTTATATTTTTATATTTATACCAACAACAACCATACTGTTTCTAATTACTGTGGGTTTTTTTAGTAAGTCTTGAAGTAGGTTGTAGAAATTCTTTGACTGTGCTCTCTTTTATAAAAATTACATGCTGATCAACTATATTTTCTTTGAATTAGAAATTTGTAACAGAAGAGAAGTTCATATATATAACTAAATTAATAGAAAAATGTTTAAAAGAAGTCAAAAATAAATAAATGAAAACTAAGGGAAAATTACAGATTAATATTTATAAATGCACTCAAAGACTTACTTAGAAAGATAGTTTCATTTAATATACGTATATTTGAAAAGAAGAGGAACTGACAACTAACAGACCAAGGACCCATTTCTATGCACCTCCACATGCAAAATGGAATCTTTGTTCTTATTCTTCAATACTGTGTTGGTTATTCAGGATCTACTGTCTCTCCATATAAACTTTAGAATGATAGTTCAATGGATAATTTTTTAAATAATTAGAACGTAGTTTATCTTTATCATTCTATTCACAGACAGATAGAAAATAAGAAAAAGACCCTGAAATACTCCTGGGAGGAGAATTGCCAATTAATTATATGGTGATTTATTTTATTTTATTTTGACAAAATTATATGCATTGATTATATGCAACATGATGTTTTGAAATATACGTACATTTTGACATGGCTAAATATAGCTAATTAACATATGCATTACATCACAGAGTTATCAATTTGTGGTGGAGATTTAAAATTTACTCTTTACCATTTTGTTATTTTTTTATTAACTATAGTCACCATGTCATACAACAGATCTCTTGAATTTATTCCTCCCCATAACTGAGTTCTTTAAGATTTGACAACATTCTATATCATTTTGTGATAAAAACTCTTAGCAATTTACATATAGGAGGAATATGCTTAATTTTTTAAAATTGTTTCTCAATTTCTCTAGATAGAATTATGGCCCCTCAAAAATGTCCATGTTCCAATTCCTAAAGTACATATGTTGCCTTATATGTCAAAAAGGACTTTGTAGATAAGTATCTTAACACAGGAAGACTATCTTGAAATATCAAGGTATGCTAGAAATTCAATGCCGATTATAGTTAAGGATAAGTGTAATGCATAAGATAAAAGAATAATTCAAAGCAATATTAAGCAGCAAGGGTAACACTTAAGTGACTTTTTTTCTTTTCAAATATCAAGCAGTATAGGTAAGTTTAAAGTAAGAAAATATGAATTAACTCTAATTCAGTAAAAGAAGGAAATGGCTTTGTTGTTTTTATTACTATTGTTACAACTGAAAATTTGCGAACATTCTCACATTTCATGTAGTGCAAAATCAAGACTATCAAAATTTCTATGATTCTCTTGGGACTTCATCACTTATTTTCTGGCTCCATCTTCTAAGTGACTGAAGCAGTGTCATATATCATATTAGTACACCAAACTATTAAGAGCAAGGAAGACAATTTGTGTCCCAGAATTACTGGATAATGTATCTATTTCCATACTTATTTTTTACTTTTAGATCAAATCTTATAACGTAGGCACTGCATTACATCCCATTGATTGGTTTAGGAAGATGTATAAGTGGACCAATCACTGTGACAGGATGGAAAGGATTAGCTTGACTAGTTCATTCCAGTGATTTTCAATGCTGGCTGTATATTAGGATTATTAAAAAGTTGACTGATGCTAATAATCTCTCAGACTTTATCAATTGGTGAAGACATATTATTAGGTTGGATATTTGGATTAACAATATAAATCTGAATACACAAAAAATCAAAACAACTTTATTTACTCTAAAATACAGTCTGAGCAGACAGCCATAGGTTTAGTCACGTTAGAAAACACGCCTAGAAATAAGAGGTTTAATTTCACCCCAGCTGAACGAAAAAGTTTTGTTAGTGAGAAAGTAGAGCATATGTAGGAAGGAAAAAACAAACACTTACCAGAATTTATAATTTGAAATATCCTGTGCCCAAGTGGGGCAACATAATTTAAGTTTTCATTTGCTTGAAATCTTTTTTACGTAATATATAGTGGACAACTTCACTTAACTTTGGAAACCTTGTTGAACCAGTTCAAGAAATAATATTTAGTACTTTCCACGATTATATTGTTAAAACTTTATGCAAATTAGAAGGTTTGTTTGCCCATAAGTTTGAGTAATTTTAATAAAAAATAACTAATTGACATAGCCTGTAATAATGATTTCCACCAAAGCAGGCTTAATTATGACAAATAATAAATTAATTATGACAGAAGAAAATTATATTCACTTAGAATTATATGTTCATGAATTGTTATTATGTTGATATATTATCTTAAAAGCATTGACATTGAAAAAATGTGTTCCCTCAATTTAAAGAGGTAGGGTAGAAGAATTTATGCATGATGTTAGCTCAAGAAAAGTGCTAGATCGGTATAAAGTGTTGATAAGCAAACTAAATCTCCTATTGCATCAAAAAGTAGGTTTTGCTTTGTTTGCTTTTTTATGGTCTCTTGCTGGTGATACTGTTGTAAAATTCCCCAAGATCTAAAAAAAGGCCTTGAATTTTCTTTGCTTCAGTTGCAAGTCTATTAATAGGATGGGCAGAGAATTGTAATGGTTCATTACTTTCGGCTGATAGAGGGGAATACAAGGACCTCTTATTTTCAAAGTGGCATTGAAGCAAAATTACCCCAACCAGACATTCAGGAAAAGAGTGAAGTACAAACCAGCTTTTCTGTTTCCCTCAAGGATTGGGGAAGACGCTCATCTCTTTTCAAAATTGAAAATATTTTAGCAATTTAAAATGTTTGAAACAATTTCACTCACTATAATTAAAGTAAAATGCTGTGTAGCTAGCATTTGTAATCAAGAATGAACTACAATTTATATATAAATGTGATGTTGCAGCATCATGGTCCAATAATATTTAGGAAAACATATAAATTACATAGACAACAACTTTTCTTCCTTCTTGCAACAAATTCACAACAACATTCAAAAACAATCACTTCAGCTAAAACTGAGCAGCAAATATTATCTCTTGTATAAGTTTGTAAATAACAATTCACACATTGTGAGTATTTTTTATTTAAAAATTGTTTGAAGACCTATACATCAAAACAATGCCAAAAGATAGGGCCATGCCTGCTTTTATATAAAAATCTGATGTGTAAATTGAGAGTTAATTTACCTTTAAACACAAATCCAAGTTATTAATTTATTTTTAAGCATGAGATACTTGGTGTTTTCCTATTTCTTTCTTTATTATTTATTATTTTTATTTATTTATTTATTTTGACACAGAGTCTCATTTGGTCAGCATTGGCAGAGTGCTGTGGCATCTTAGCTCACAGCAACCTCAAACTCTTGGATTCAGATGCCTCAGCCTCCCGTGTAGTTGGGACCACAGGTGTCCGCCACAGTGCCTGGCTATTTTTTAGAGATGGGAATCTCACTCATGCTCAGGTTGGTCTTGAACTCATGAGCTCAGGCATTCCATCTGCCTCGGCCTCCCAAGTGCTGGGATTACTTGCCAGGGCTAGTGTCTTCTTACTTTAAAACTTTAATCAGTATATATTAGGCTCAGAAAAGAAAACAGCATCTGCAAAAAAAAAGGAAATATACTAAAAATATTATTTCCTTAATTTGTATTCAGAATAAGATATAAAAGTGAATTCTTCTATAACCTTGACCTTCACATCCTATATGTTAGTGAATTTGTAGTTTCTACCTCTTTTATTCCATCCTCGTCATGACTCCTCATATAATTGAGGTTCCTATTATTGATACTTATTAATTTGGGCAGCACTAAGTTTCTCACTCCCCTTCTTCTTTGGACCTTACAACTTATCAAGTGTAATTTAGTGGTCAATGGTTCAAGTAATAAAGGGGTAAATAATGAAAGTACAGAAAAACAGACGAGTGAATATATAATTATGTACTGCAAAATATGTTACGAGTTTATAAAAAATTTCTGAAGTAGAAATTAAAAATTTTATGTCAGAGAAAAAGAAATTCAGTTAAGGACTTAAGTTTTAAAGATTATAAATATAGAAAACATAAAGAGACATAGAGACAATGAATTCCAAGTAGATAGAAAAGCACACTGAAAGTCTTTAACTCTTGAAAGTTCAGGTATGCTCAGAAATTAGTGTATCAAGGAATTAATGTTTTAAAACAAGTTAGTGGTCTTTGATTTATTTAAACAAGTAAATGATGACAGAAAACTCAGAATTTCATTAGCAATCGTAAGTTTCATTTTTTTTTTCTAAGAGCAGTGAAAGCCTAGTCTATTATCTCGATTAGTATGAACAGATCATTCTCCAACCACAACTCACGCTTAAAAATATATTTGCATTTCTATTAATTTCTTTCATGGACAATATACATTTTTATTATTTTATTTTATTTTTTTACTTCGTGTATTTCAATTTTTACTAAATTCTTAGAAATCTTTAGTCAGTTATCATCTTGATACCAAAGCTAGAAAAGGACACATATGCAAAAAAAGAAACTATAGGGCCAGGCTCATACCTATAAGTGTAGCACTCTGGGAGGACGAGGCAGGTGGTTTGCCTGAGCTCACAGGTTTGAAACCAGCCTGAGCAAGAGTGAGACTGTGTCACTAAAAATAGCCCAGTCTTGTGGCGGGGCCTCTAGTCCCAGCTGCTTGGGAGGCTAAGGCAAGAGTATCACTGGAGCCCAAGTGTTTGAGGTTGCTGTGAACAATAACATCATGGCACTCTAGGGAGAGTGACAAACTGCGACTGTCTCAAAAAAATAAACAAACAAAGTACGTGTGAATAATACTTACTAACATTGATATAAAAATCCTAAACAGGATACTAGGAAAACGAATTCAGCATCACATCAAAAGTGTAATTCACCGTGATCAAGTGAGTTTCGTCCTAGTGATATAAGGGTGGTTCAGCATATGCAATTAAATAAATATGATATAACACATAAACAGAAGCAATAACAAGGACCATGAGATCATCTCCATATATTCTCCATCTCCATATGCACCCTTCGATGGTGGAAATCCTTGTAATTAGGAAATAAGATCTTTAAAAATTACATTAAATCTAACTGGGCATAGAAGGAATATACCTCAAAATTATAGAAGCCATATGCAACAAAACCAAAGTCAGTATCATACTGAATGGAGAAAGGTGGAGCTTTCCTCCTAATAACAGGAAGAAGACACCAGTGCTGACTGGCACCTCTTCTATTCAACGCCATACTGGAAATCCTAGCTAGAGGAATCAGGCAAGAGAAAGAAATAAAGGCATTCAAATTAGGAAAAAGAGGTCAAACTCTCTGCTTGCCAATGATGTGATCCTGTATTTATGAAACCCTAAAGACAATCGCAATATTCTAGGATATATTTATTCTAGATTTGATAACATAAGTTCAGCAAAGTCTCTGGCTATAAAATAATGTACACAAATCAATAGCATTTACATATACCAGTAACGTGAGAGTAAAATCAAGAACTCATCATCATTTATAATAGCTAAGAGGAAAATGAAATACTTAGGAATATATTTAACCAGGGAGGTAAAAACTCTCTACAAGTAGAACTAGAACAACAATGAAAGAAATTATGTATAACATAAACAAATGAAAAAACTTATGCTCATGAGTTGGTAGAATCAACATTGTGAAAAAGTCCATTCTGCCCCCCAATTTTTTCTTTCAAATTCCCTTTCAATTCATCTAAAACAAGACATATATGTTAACCAGAATTTACTATGATCACTTAATACTTTTTTTCTCTTCTTAGTTACAAAGATACACACATACGTACACATTACAGAAGAAAGTTAAAATTTTTAATGTTTATCTATTATATACTCACAGATCATCACACCCAAAACTGAATTAGTTAAAATATATTTTATGTACGTGTGAGAGTTGTCCTTCAATCTGTAATTTCTTTACATAGTATTTTCTCTAATAAAGTATTACGACCACAGGAAATAAATTCTTGTGAAATTAGCCATGGCTATTTCAAGACTCATGAAAATAAACTGCCTTGTTTGTAAGGATTATAATAGAAGATAAAATATCTACAAGAGCTATAACTCCCAAGACACCACAGGGGAATAGATTATCCATAAATTCTATGAAGCATGGCTATTCCTATCAAAAGAGTAACAAGCTCTCTATAACATATCATGAGGTTATAAAGAAGCTTGGCAGTCTTATGAACTGTACCAATTTGTTTTATGGGGAATATATACCAGTACTTGCTTGGTAGGATTTATGGTCATGTCAATAGAAAGACATTATACAAATGAAAAATAATTTCGATAACAATAATAGCTTTAACTGTATATTTACAAAAATGAAATCCTCAAATCCACTTACAGAAAATATCACATCTACCTTTTCACTCTTATGTATGTCAGCTGAAAACATTTCTTTAGACATGTTATACATATCCACACAGTATTCTATAATATATATCCTCCAAATCTACACATGAAGTTATTTGTTGTTAATTCTTCAATTAACATTTTTAAATGTATTGCTCTACCACTGCTATTAAAAGTTATATCTCCTAAGAAGTTATTCTTTTTAAAAAATTTTACATGTAGCATTCCGATGTAAGAATCAACACACATTCACAATTATCACTATTTATGAACTGCGTGGTTTTAACCTAATTTAATTTTGTTTTATTTAACTTTTATAATTGATGAATTTAATTCACATTATTGTTTTGAAAAATTACTTAGATGTATTGAAATCCTTTTTTTAATAGATAAAATGACAAAGTTGAAAAAATTATTGAATTCACTTTATGACTAAAATGCATTTAGCAAGAAGTAAGAATAACTAACAGACAGTGTGTGACCTTGTATTCAGTCTTCCATGTCTAGTAATTAAATATTTAATTCTCAAAAGTAGAAACATTCCTTTGGTCAAAATCTACTTTGAACAATGTTTACTGTTGCTTATTGAAAATGCAAATATTGCAAAATTATTTACTCCACTAGAATATATCTTATTTTCATGAAAAAAATATATTTAACTTTGTTTTTTGAAAAAAGCCTTAGAAAGTAGGCAATATTTTACAAAATGTCATTGCCTGCCAGGATTTACACCTAATGTCTAAATGATGAATCAATACTAAGTGTGGACAACTGCGAGAACCTTCCAAGTAGAATAGCATGTGAAATGCCTCTGTGATAGTTGTCGGCTAATTCAAATAATGGAAATAAATATTGTACTGAATCCCCCAAAGAAGGGAATACATACTGAAGGAATTAGTGATCACCGTAATCCATGCTAAAGGAGAGCCTTATTATGAATATGACTTCCAATAATATTTTCAAAGTTTGTATGTTTACCTATGTGAAAAATTGCACTGAATAGTAAATATTCACTTAAAAAATGATTTATATAGTTTCTATGCATCAAAGAAATAAGATCTATAAAAATTAAATTAATGATGTGAAATTTAGCTCAATTCATGAGCACAGTTGTGAGACTCTGATATGCCAAGGTTATGAAATCTTTCTGAGTTGTGTGTGTCCATAGTGCTGCCAATACAAGCTGATGGTGGCTAGTTCATGAACTTAATTGTCACTTTTTATATGTCAATATAAATGATCTAATGATCATTCCAGAAAAAGAGTTCCAAAATTGCTTTAAAGGATAGATGAAGTGCTAGTGTCAGTGCATAGCTTTTTAAAAGAAGTACTTTGAAGGAGACCATAGTGCTATTCAGCAATGGGATATATAACACTTTTTTAAGGACAATTTCTCAAACTTAATTGTTTGAACTGCATATTGAGAATGCAACAGACATAATAAGACATATATCTGAAATAAAATATAATATTCTGTATTTGGCTACTAATTTGTGTACATTGATTTTGTAATTTGAGACATGTCTGAATTTTTTTTCTAAATTCCAGTAGCTCCTTGGTGGAGTCTTTGGAGATTTATAGATATAAGATCATATCATCAACAAAATGTTATAGTTGTCCTCCTCCTTCCTGATATGGATACTCTTTCTTTCTCTTGCCTGTTTTTTCTACCTAGGACTTTGAGGTCTATGCTGACTAGAACCTATTAGCAATCATAGCAACACACAAATTAATAAATAGCATGAGATTAAATTAATCACCTTCTGTGCAGCTAAGGAAATAACTAACATAGTATATAGACAATCATCAGGATGGGAGAAAATTTTCGTAAACTCTACATTTGATCTAGGTTTAATGATCAGAATCTACAATTAACTAAAGCAAATCAGCAAGAAAACTCATTAACATGTGGGCAAAAGTCATGAACAGAACTTTATTAAAAGAAGATGGGGGCTGCGCTGGTGGCTCAAAGGAGTAGGGTGTCAGCCCCACATACTGGAGGTGGTGGGTTCAAACCCAGCCCCAGCCAAAAACTGCAAAAAAAAAAAAAAAAAAAAGAAAAATGCTCAATAAACATGAAAACAATGCTCAACATAACTAATTATCAGAGAAATGTAAATTATAGCTACAGTGAGATATCCCCTACCCCAGTTAGAATGACTTTATTTATTAAAAAGTCTAAAAACAATAGATGCTGGAGTAGATACAGAGAAAAAGAAATGATACACTGTCGGCATGACTGCAAATTAGTAAAAGGCGAAAGATTTATGCAATGTGAAGAGAAACCAGAATATGATGACTGCAAATTAGTACAATGTCTGTGGAAAACAGTATAGCGATTCCTCAAAGAACTAAGCTTCTATTCCAGGTTTGATTCAGCAATCCAACTACTGGGTATTTATCCAAAGAAAAATAAGTTATTTATCAAATATTCACCTGCACTGAAATGTTTTTGCAACATAATTCACAGTTGCAGAGAAGTGGAAACAACCCAAGTGCTCATCAATTTATGAGTGGATTAACAAATGTGGTATAAGTATACCATGGAATACATGTACTATTGTGGCAACAATTGAAAGGATCTGGAGCCCATTATCTTAAGTGAAGTATTTAAAGTGTAGAAAAACCCACCATATATATTTGCTATTAAATTGAAACTAAACTATAAGCACACACATGTACAGGGAGAAGTAAAACTCAGAGAAAATCAAGAAGTGAAGAGGAGGGCAGGGAGAGGATGGAGCTGGCTAAGGGTGAAAACCTACCTAACAGGTACAGTTAGCACCACCTGGGTGATGGTCACACTTATAGCCTTGACACAAGCATTCCAAATGTAATCAATGTAGCCAAAGCATTTGTACCCCCCTAATATTTTTAAATTTTAAAAAAGTCATCCCTGGGATAGTGAGTTGATTAATTGTGCTAAAGATACTAGAGACTGTGTCTCCCTTCTTATTCTGAAGTATTTGCATAATTTCATAACATGGTTAAAATTTATTTGCATTAATTACTATGAGTCTTAGAATTAACACAAACTTTGTCCCACCCTATTTATTGTTAAGTAAAAGAGCATTATTTTTTTCATGAATAGTTTTATCTCTTTTTTCTTTGCCGACTTAAGTAATGTGTTTACCCTAATAAACATTGCTAGACTTCACCCTACTTACCGCATCCCATGGAGGAAAAGAGGGGGTGGGAATTGTACAGTACAAAACCAAGAGTCAGATTTCACCTCATCTTGAATCCTTTATTCTTCATGCTTGTATATTAAAGAGAAAGGGCCTGGATAAGGCCTGATACCCACAGTATCAGGGATACTCTAATTAAAATGGATTATCATAGGATCTGACTGTCAGAGAGCTCTGCTATTGTGATCTTACATAGGTTATTATCACAGAATACCAGCTATCCTACAGAGTTGAGTTTGGGGTGGGTACTAATTAGTGAAAGAGTGGATACTAATTATTTACTTTAACTTGATCCTCTCCAATGCTCCCATGACTTCTACATCTGCAATTCTTTAATTTTAAATCATGTAATCAAGCACAGTACAATCACAATATTTCTATGATATTTAAGACATGAGTTTGTTGTCTTATTAATATAATTATTGTTGAGTTTTGAAAACAATGTCAGCATCTTCTTTAAATAATAATTTGAAATGTCTTCCTAATAAATCACACTAAACCATATAAACATTTTATGAGTATTTATATTTATATACATTACATCAAAGTAGCATCCTTAATGAGATAAATGATGGACTGATCAACCAACCTTATTGTTAATCTTTCATTCCGGCATCCCATTCCATTTATTTCAATTATGGTGTTTCATGGTTATTATGAATTCTTTATATGATACATTAGCTCATGCATCTTTAACAAGAGAAATTGTGCTGAAAAGAGCACACTATTTGAGAAAATTTCCTTAAGATAAGGACAGAAATTCTGATAAAACCACATATATTTGCAAAGAAAACCAGAGATGTTTTGTTTTGGTTTGTAATTCTTAAGACAATGTTTACACTAGTCATTAAGAAATCAGAACATAATTTAGTAATTGACCAATGTAATTAAACATAATAGTCCAATATTTATAAAATACATTCTCTTTTCTTAGAGACATGGAATTTTCCAACTGAAGAAAGCTCCAACATAATTTATTAAAATTATAAAAATTTGAATGATACAGTAAAATACAAAATAAAAATAAAGTGATTGCATTTTCTTATATGACTGTCATTTTTGGCATTTTAAAAATTCATTTTTCTTATTAAATTAACCTTTTATACACGTAAAATATTAATAAGAAAAAATGAATTGTTATAAAAGGAAAATATTCCTAATAAAATGGCTTGATCATTTCAAATATAATATATATTTGTGTATGTGTATGTGTATTCTTAATAATTTCACTCTTTTTCTGAATTTATGGTTTATTATGCATTATATATCATCCAATGTTTTTCCTTTTTAGCATATATAAATTATACCTCTTTATTTACTTTTTAAAGTAGTTACCCTAATGTTTGCAGAATGCATGCACGTACAACTAATCATTAAATGACACTGTACTGCTTCACGGGTACTATGAGTATATTATAAGTTCAATTAGTAAAAAATATAGTACAAAATGAGGTACCACGAGTACAAAATATTCCTAATTCTTTCCTCTCTTTCCTCATATCAGTGTTGTCATTCATTTTAGTTTCACTTAAATATGCATAAGTATTTATATATGTGTGTATGTGTACGTATATATTTAAATACGTATTTCACAAATTTAAATACTTTGCTTCTATTATTATTCCGGATAAACTGTTGTTATAACAATAATGAATAATTATTTACTTTTACTTGATCCTTCTCCAATCCTTCTTCTTTTTTTTTTTTTTTGTAGAGGCAGAGTCTCACTTTATCACTCTCGGTAGAGTGCTGTGGAGTCACAGCTCACAATGACCTCCAGCTCTTGGGCTAAGGCAATTCTCTTGCCTCAGCCTTCCAAGTAGCTGGGACTACAGGCACCCACCATAGCGCCTGGCTACTTATTTTTTTTAATAATTTTATTAAATAATAATTGTGTACCTTGGTGCAAGCATGGGGCACAATGTATACAATCAGAAATATTTTGATCATACTGTTAGAGATAGCCTTCACGGCACTTTCTTAATCACTATATAAAGACATTGATATTCTACATTTAATAAGTTTCACCAGTACCTTGCTAAGATGCACCGTAGGTGTGATCCCACTAATTGCTCTCCCTCCACCTATCCTCCCTCCTCCCCTCCCCTCCCTTTTCCTTTTCCCTGTATTCTTGTGCTATAATTGAGTTTCAGCCTTCATATGAAAGCTATAAATTAGCTTCATATTAGGGCTGAGTACATTGGATACTGTTTCTCCCATTCTTGAGATATTTTGCTAAGAAGAATATGTTCCGGCTCCATGTAAACACAAAAGAGGTAGTCTCCATCTTTCTTTAAGGCTGCATAGTATTCCATGGTATACATGTACCACAATTTATTAATCCATTCGTGGGTAGATGGGCATTTGGGCTTCTTCCACAACTTAGCAATTATGAATTGGGCTGCAAAAAACATTCTGGTACAAATATCTTTATTATGATGTGATTTTTGGTCTTCAGGATATATACCTAATAAAGGAATTATAGGATCAAATGGCAGATCTATTTTTAGATCTCTAAGTATTCTCCAAATATCTTTCTAAAAGGAATGTATTAGTTTGCATTCCCACCAACAATGTAGAAGTGTTCCTTTTCCTCCACATCCACACCAACATCTCTGGTTTTGGGATTTTGTTATGTGGGCTAATCTTACTGGAGTTAGATGATATCTCAAAGTA